>JBBBDQ010002481.1:7500-20000 GCA_037127315.1 Ascarosepion bandense | reverse complement strand
CTATCTATCTATCTATCTATCTATCTATCTATCTATCTATCTCGTTCTGTTCATTATCTATCTATCTATCTATCTATCTATCTATCTATCTATCTATCTATCTATCTATCTATCTATCTATCTATCTATCTATCTCGTTCATTCATTATCTATCTATCTATCTATCTATCTATCTATCTATCTATCTATCTATCTATCTATCTATCTATCTATCTTGGCCATTCATTATCTATCTATCTATCTATCTATCTATCTATCTATCTATCTATCTATCTATCTATCTATCTTTCTGTTCATTATCTATCTATCTATCTATCTATCTATCTATCTATCTATCTATCTATCTATCTATCTATCTATCTCGTTCTGTTCATTATCTATCTATCTATCTATCTATCTATCTATCTATCTATCTATCTATCTATCTATCTATCTCGTTCATTCATTATCTATCTATCTATCTATCTATCTATCTATCTATCTATCTATCTATCTATCTATCTATCTATCTATCTCGTTCTGTTCATTATCTATCTATCTATCTATCTATCTATCTATCTATCTATCTATCTATCTATCTATCTATCTATCTCGTTCTGTTCATTATCTATCTATCTATCTATCTATCTATCTATCTATCTATCTATCTATCTATCTATCTATCTATCTATCTATCTCGTTCTGTTCATTATCTATCTATCTATCTATCTATCTATCTATCTATCTATCTATCTATCTATCTATCTATCTATCTTGGCCCATTCATTATCTATCTATCTATCTATCTATCTATCTATCTATCTATCTATCTATCTCGTTCTGTTCATTATCTATCTATCTATCTATCTATCTATCTATCTATCTATCTATCTATCTATCTATCTATCTATCTATCTATCTCGTTCTGTTCATTATCTATCTATCTATCTATCTATCTATCTATCTATCTATCTATCTATCTATCTATCTATCTATCTCGTTCTGTTCATTATCTATCTATCTATCTATCTATCTATCTATCTATCTATCTATCTATCTATCTATCTATCTATCTATCTATCTATCTATCTCGTTCTGTTCATTATCTATCTATCTATCTATCTATCTATCTATCTATCTATCTATCTATCTATCTATCTATCTATCTCGTTCTGTTCATTATCTATCTATCTATCTATCTATCTATCTATCTATCTATCTATCTATCTATCTATCTATCTATCTATCTATCTCGTTCTGTTCATTATCTATCTATCTATCTATCTATCTATCTATCTATCTATCTATCTATCTATCTCGTTCTGTTCATTATCTATCTATCTATCTATCTATCTATCTATCTATCTATCTATCTATCTATCTATCTATCTATCTATCTCGTTCTGTTCATTATCTATCTATCTATCTATCTATCTATCTATCTATCTATCTATCTATCTATCTATCTATCTATCTATCTATCTCGAGCAGAAGATAGAGCTGCAGTATGTAGTCATTACTTTCTGCGGTAGACTGGCTGCCGACCAAGGCTATAGAACCACGAACACCACACATAATAATCTGGGGTGTTACGTGGCCAGATGTAAGGGATGATGTGCCCGCAGAAATTGTTTGACACCCATTGCTGGGTTCTCCTGATTGTGTGGCATGGTGCAGAATCCTGTTATCAGACATAGGGTCTTACAGCAGCCATCCACTTGACCAGGGGATGCACTACTTCCTCAAGGCACTAGATGTAGACCTCCATTGTTTAGTCTGAGGCCATGTGGGAAGAATAATGGAGGTACAATGTTGCCATTTCTAGTGATCTCTTCAAACAACTTCGTAATCACCGTTAGACTCCTCTAATACCTTCCGAATCCTTTGCACTGCCCTCAGATTGATACCCATAAATTCTTAAATGATCATATTGAAGTTTTCGACTCGAATGCCTAGGAACCTAGCATGTCGTTTCCAAATATTTATTGGAGTGAATTGCGTTCTGGTACTTTTTCTCACAGCCGATGCCCAGCTGATCAAACTATAATGTGCACTCGACAAAATAAAAATCAACGCAGTTGGGTGAAATTTACCCATCACACCATATATAGAAAATTACCGGACTTATATTGGTATGTCCGCGGGGCCTTTTAAGCAAAGATATTACAATCACAGGTATTCTTTTTCGAACCCGGGTCAGAAATACCAGACAGCCCTTTCACGGAGATTCTGGAAAATGAAAGAAGAAGGGCTGGACCTTGTAGTTAGTTGGAGATTGATGGGTTCAGCCTGAGTTCCGAGGAATTTTCGTGATAGGTGCGATCTGTGTCTGCAAGAAAAATACTAATATTAAAGTACCCAAACCAGCACCTACTCTTGAATTTTAGAAAAGAATTCATTAGTAAGTGCCGCCATAAGTCGAAATTTGTGAACATTTAAAATTTAAATTCTAAATTCAGTTTTTAGGAGAGAAAATATAAATGAAATTGCTTTTGATTGATTGATTAATTAATTAAATTTTTAAATAGAAAATTTGAACCCCTCTACCTCCCTTTTCCTTTCTCCTATTAATATCTACCTTGTATGAAGTAAGGATACTTATACTAACTTTACCCCTAATTTTTTCTGCAAGTATGTATATATATTTTTTCCCAGCACCTAAAAAAAAAAAAAAAAATTAATATTAAAAAAAAAAATTTAATAAATTTTATTAACTTTATTTTTAATTTAAATCTAGGTTTATAATTAATTAGATTAATTTAATCAAATTTAAATAAATCATATATCAGCCTTTTTCTCCCAAATAAAATTTTTTCTAAAAATCTTTTTTCTAATACTTTAACCCATTTATAAACGCTAGTTTCGTTAACACGTCCCTAGCATCTCTACGAATATGAAATTTTTCTTGTTTTTCTTTTCTTTTTCCTTTTTCCACCCTCTCTTTCTATTTTATTTAGCTCACTTCTCAGTCAAACACCACTTCCTATTTCTTCCGTTTCCCCCTTCCCCTTTGTAAAGCTAGACAAAGCCAAATTTTAAATTTTTCACTTACAACTCAATCTAAAAGTGATGTTGTCCGAAATCTAAAAATAGACATTGATTGCTATCTAGTTTTATATATATATATATATATATATATATATATATATATATATAGAGAGAGAGAGAGAGAGAGAGAGGAAAAACTACTAAAAAGTTTTAAGTTTAAAAATGTATTTTTTGACAGTATTTGTTCATTTCTATTATTATATTGATATTTCAGACCGTCCCCGGTCCTTTCTCAGACACAAATAATTTTAAAATTTAAATTAGAAACATATTTCGCGAGAGCGTTCGTGGGGGGATTGTTTATATCATGTGACGCAGAAAGCGACAGATATTTTAAAAATATTTGTAAACATAACCCTATCTTTAATAATACTTATAAATTTTGTTTTAGAGAGAATTTTTAATTGTATCTAAAAAATGTTTAACTATTGAAATATTTATAAAGATTCAAAACACCTAAGTCCCTATTTAACCCTAGCCTGTATGTATTTAATTTTAAAATCCAGTATCTCCCCACGAACGCTCTCGCGAAATACGTTTCTAATTTAAATTTAAAAATCATTTGTTTCTGATGAAGGTCCGAGGACGGTCTGAAATATCAATATAATAATAGAAATAAACAAATACTGTCAAAAAAAAAAAACATTTTTAAACTTACAACTTTTTAGTAGTTTTTCCTCTCTCTTTCTCTCTCTCTCTCTCTCTCTCTCTCTCTCTCTATATATATATATATATATATATATATATATATATTTGGACAGCAAATAATTTCTTTCATTAAATACAGCCGACAAAGAAGATTTAATTTTTTTAAAGTTTTTCTATCATCGTTACCTTTTTCGTTTTCTTTCCCCCCCCCACACACAATATATATATATATATATATATATATATATATATAGATATAGATATAGATAAGTACCATGAACGTTTTCTTTAAAGTGTAGATTTATTGTTGTTGTTATTATTAATATTACTTGCTTGACTTATCTATTTATACACGTACCTTGCCCATTATAAAAAGAAACGGATCTTGATATGTGAAGTCACAGGTTTATTTGCTTAAAGAGAGTCAACTTTAGACTCAAAAATCGTCTAACGACACAAATACCATTATGGGAACTTAATGTATCATACAAAAAGCAAGTGATATAAGAAGAACAACAATAAATCTACACTTTAAACAAGACGTTCACGACTGCTCGCACTTTTTTCTTCTATACTAACTTCCCTCGTTGGAACAACCCCTATTTCTATTTTATTTTGTTTTGCGTAAACGTGATTTGATATTTTGTGTGACATATCATTATAAACAACATTGTTTTTGTTTTTGTTTCAAAATTACGAGGGAAAATATTTACATTTTTTGTTGACTTAATGAATTTAACATAAAAATAAGAATTATTTATTTTGTTTCACTGAAATTAGAAATATAAAAACTTTTACGCTCTCAGTTCAGAAATTGTCGAAGAATATTTAAAAATGTAGAAATATAAAAACCATTACGCTCTCAGTTCAGAAATTTTCGAAGAATATTTAAAAATGTAGACATTTAATTTTAGAGGAAAAAAATATAAAGTCTCATTATTTTTTTAGTCATGTTTGACACGTGTGGTTTGATTTCTGTGATGTAATCTAGCAACCATCTTAGATCTTAGATCTTTTACGGAACAAATGTAAACAATCGGCTCCATTGACCAAAAGTGCGAAGGGTAAAAATTGCTGAACTTAAACTCAAAAAGTATGTGTCGACCTGGCTTCCTTGTAAATATGTGTCCCTAGAAAGTTTGAATAGCGTAGCTTAAAAAATGTACGCTTGCATAGCTTACAGTCACACACAGACTCACAGATTGCCTTATATATATATATATATATATATTATTAAGTAAATCATCGAGCTTTATATTCGAAAATAATATCTCTGTGCTTCAACCACGAAACACGCTATGGATTTAGCGGTTTGGTTGTGGAAGTCGTTGCTTAGGGAGGCACTATCCTATGGGCAAAGGAGCTTGGATTAGTTCCACCACGGAATTCGTGAGGATCGGTGTACTTCATCGAGCTGAATTCGTTACCCCTTCGTCACCAGTTGGTGGTACAGTTGGTATAACATCAGTTTAATAACCGAGACTGTCTGGGTTCGATTCCTGGTAGTGGATGCGCACTGCTGAATAGTCCAAAAATATAGGACGAAACGGCCGTCCAGTGCTTTCTGCATTCTGTTGATGCTCGATGATTTACTTAATAATTGTTCAAATCCTCCTACTACTTCTTGAAGTATATATATATATATATATATATATATATATATATATATATATATATACATATATATATATATATATATATATATATATATATATATACATATATATATATATATATATATATATATATATATATACATATATATATATATACATATATATATATATATATATATATATGTATATATATATATATATATATATACATATATATATATATATATATACATATATATATATATATATATATATATATGCTGCTAAACTGGGTAGAAAACCTTGCAAAAATTGGGGAAAGAGCAGTAAGTCATAAGAATGGATTAGAAAGAAAGAAATCAACGAGTGTTTTTGGGGCGAGAAAAGTCAACATTCAAGTAATGTACAAATATTTATAACAGACAATTTTGCTATCAATCGAACGAGTTGAAATCATTTTTGTATAAACAAATATATTTTCCGTTAGAATTTTCCTAAAGCAACACTAGTAAATCGGGAATCATCTAGGATCAATAACAACATCAATAATTTTGTTATTCCACACGTCCGAACATTTAAACTTATAAACAAACCCCAGACACTTATTCTCTCTCTCTCTCTCTCTCTCTCTCTATATATATATATATATATATATATGTAGGTGTGTGTGTATGTGTCAAAATGAGATACAAACCGATTGAGATGGATGGTTGTGAATACGGTACCATGGGATAGGTAGCTATGAAACAGCTCAGATAAGGTTCGGAGAGATAAGCAGTGTAAATTGATAGGCGAAAATCAATTCGCTGCGATAGAATATATGTTGAGAGAAAGAAAGAGATAGAAGTTTTGACTGGGCTAGATATAGAGTGGCAGAGATAAATCAATAGATATGAACTGAAATCGATAACAAAGGAAAAACGTTGCTACTCATACACAAGGTTTTGGACAGAGGCACAGAAAGAAAAAAAATGTCGGAAAGAAGATAATTAGATAAATGAATAATGGAGAGAAAAGGAGGGAAGAACATTTCTAGATAAAGTGATAAAAAAGAAAGACAAGAAAGAAAGAAAGAAAAAAGAAAGAAAGAAAAATAAATATAGATAGAAAAGAAAGAAAAGAAAGAACGAAGCAACAGATAAATCGATAGAAAAGGAAAATAGACTTGGATATGCATAAGCAGCCAGAAAAACAAGCAAAAGTAAAAGACAGATAGACAGATAGATAGGAAGGAAGGAAGGAAGGAAGGAAGGAAGGAAGGAAGGAAGGAAAAATAAATAAATAAAGATAGATAGATAGATAGATAGATAGATAGATAGATATTGAACAGGCTGAGATAGATAGATAGATAGATAGATAGATAGATAGATAGATAGATAGACATTGAACAGGCTGAGATAGATAGATAGATAGATAGATAGATAGATAGATAGATAGATAGATAGATAGATATTGAACAGACCGAGATAGATAGATAGATAGATAGATAGATAGATAGATATTGAACAGACCGAGATAGATAGATAGATAGATAGATAGATAGATAGATAGATAGATAGATATTGAACAGACCGAGATAAATAGATAGATAGATAGATAGATAGATAGATAGAATAGATATTGAATAGATAGATAGATAGATAGATAGATAGATAGATAGATAGATAGATAAGAAGAAAGAAAAGAAAAGAAAAGAAAAGAAAGAACGAAAGATATACTGATAGATATGATGGAAGTAAAGGAATAAGGAAAGAGAGAAAAAAGATAATTTTAATGCTTCCAAAACGAAGCTGCTATCTATTAACCATCACAGAAAATCGCTCCTAATCCCCATTAGCATGGACCAGGCTAGTCTCCCTGAAAGCAAAACACTGCGCCTCCTCGGCTTAACTCTCGCAACAAACCTCAAGTGGAATGACTATATAGAATCCATAACAAAATCCGCTGCTAAGTCGGTTCTCTGTGTAGGGCCAGGAAGTTTTTTCCACCTGAAACAATTCTGTACATATATAAATCTACCATCCGCCCGCGCATTGAATATTGCTGTCATATCTGGTCGTGTGCTTCTGCTATTCACCTAGGTGTCCTTGACAAAATACAACGGGGAATCTGTAATGTGATCGATCCCGACTTGGCAGCTCGGATACAGTCACTTTCTCACCGGCGCAATGTGGCTTCCGTGTGTCTCTTCTACAAATACTTTCACGGCTTCTGCTCAGATGAACTTAGCTCACTGGTGACCCCTTTATATAAATTTACTCGAGCCACAGCCACAAGATTAGCAATTAGGTCCCACCCTTTTACTGCGAAACCAATAAAATGTAAACGCAAATTCTACTCCATTAGCTTCTTTTCTCGCACTTCTCGCCTGTGGATTTCCCTTCCATTTACTTGCTTTCCCGACTGCTATAATCTCCAAGAATTTAAATGTAAAGTCAAAAGTCATCTCCTATCTCACTAACCTTCATCCTCTCTTTCATGTTCTGTCTCTGTCCACTCCACTCTTATCAGTATTCTCATCCTTCTCTTACCCACTTCCTGATACCCCCAATAACCTGTCACTTTCCTCTTATGTAACCCCTTGCAAAACAGTGGCAATAAAATGCCTTGCTTGGGGCAATATGATTATAAAAAGAAGGTACATATAAATCGATATATTAGAAAGAAAGAACAGGCTTGGCAAATTTATAGGCAACAGAAACGGAAGAAAGGAAGATAGATAGATCTAAACTTATTTATAAATGGAACTTTGTCTCTGTGTGTGTGTGTGTGTGTCTCTGTGTGTGTGTGTGTGTGTGTGTGTCCGTTACCTATAGACTCCGAAAAGGCTCAACCGATTTTCTTGAAAATTTACACAGTTGTACGATAAGCGCCTGCGAGTGTTCTTAGCTAGGTTTTGTGTCGAAGTACCCCCGATACATATAAATCGATATATAAGAAAGAAAGAAAGAAAGAAAGAACAATCTTGTCAAATTTTTAGGCAACAGTCAGTCAGTCAGTTAAGTGCCTGACGTGAAACACGCTTGGGCGATCATGTCTCGAAAGAGACATGACTGACTGGGCAGAAGATTATCCCGCTGTAGTTTGCCATTGCTTTCTGCGGTAGACTGGTTGCCGATCAAGGCTATAGAACCCAATCTGTCCTGTTATTTAACCCATAACTGGAAGGAAGAGACAGATTAATACCTTTCCCAAGGGTATTTGCGCGTAAGTGAATGCAATGAATTCAACTGGAGTTCAAACTCGGCTCCCCGATTTCTCGTTCCCAGCCGATATCCACTGCACCACAAAAGGCGACAGAAACGGAAGAAACAATGAAGAAAAAAAAGTAGAAAGAATATTTAGAAAAATCGATCAATAGATAGGAAATTATTTTATTATTATTATTATTATTATTATTGCTTTACAGCTGAAATAACAACAGTTGATTATGACCTTGTGGCCTGTACGTTTCTCTGTGAATGTGTTTCTTTGTGTGTCCTCTACATTTTTTCTCCCACCCCCGGACACGGTTAAGAGCAAGTAGAGTGACTGCTTACCGGTTCAACAATTTTGGGCAGGGCTCTTGACCCGGATCAAAATGGTGTCAGTTTTCACGAGATCAAAAATATAATGGCTGAAAACCTTTTTGATCGGATTGTCTACAATGGCGGATACATAAATTTGATGTTTGTAAATACATACCTACCTACGTCGGTTTGCCTAGAAATTGTGATTTTCGAAGCTGTAACTTAATTGTGGCACAAGGCTGAAAGTGTGGAGCACCAAGTGAGAATCGAACTCACTACTCAGTCGTTATTGATATCCCAAGAAAAGCTTGTTAACCATTACACCACGCTCCTTTATGGTTTTATCTGTCTATCTTGGTATTTAAATGTCTTAAGCTCTTTATGTTTATCTGTCTATCTATCTTGATATTTAAATGTCTTAAGATTTTAAAAACAAAGAAGAGAGTGCTGGATTGCTATGTGTATCAGTTATTCAATATGGCAGTAAATGCTGGACAATATCTTTGAAGATGAAGGAAAAACATGAAGCAACTGAAATGTGGTTCTACAGAAGGATGCTACGGGTATCATGGATCGAGCATGTGAGCAATGATGAGGTTTTGGAAAAAATGGAAACGAAAAGAAAATTAATACTGAGCACCAGGAAGAGATAAGTTCCTGAGACATGCAATGAGGAAGGAAGGCTCGGAGAACCTGATACTAACAGGCCAGATAGAGGGAAAAAAGAGACAGGGAAAAGCAACTATTAACATATTTGAATGGCCTGAGCAGGTGAACGACAGAATGGGGGTTGCGTGTTAAGAGCCACCAGGGATAGGGAGACGTGGAAGGCCACGATTGCCTACGTCCTGAAAGAACAAAGCACATAGAAGAAGAAGAAGAAGAAGAAGAAGAAGAAGAAGAAGAAGAAGAAGAAGAAGAAGAAGAAGCAGCTCTTCATATCTATCTGTCTATCAAACTGTTGTGGAGTAGTTTTCGCACTGTCGGCTATAATCGTGCTATGTCAGTAGCTAATCGACTTAACGTACCCAAAATGTTTTAAAGGCTTACGGCCTATCACGTTGAATACACCGGTTCTCGCTCGATCACTGAAGTTAAGCAACGTTGAACCTGGTCAGTACTTAGATGGGTGACCGCTTGGGAATACCAGGTGCTGTAAGCGTTTAGTGACGGATGTGCGTTGTGGTGCAGTGGATATCGGCTCGGAAAGAGAAATCGGTGAGGCGAGTTCGAATTCCAGTTGAACACCCTGCATTTACTTAAGCACTGGTACCCTTGGGAAAGGTATTAATCAGTCCCTTCCCTCCAGTTATGGGTTAAATAACAAGGGTAGGATTTGGGGACCACTGCTCTTAAAAAACAAATCCCAATGAATCTTGATACTCGAAAAGAAAAATGTTGTAAAAATAGAATAAACTTACCCAAAACGCATTGATTATTAACTTAAATTATCCCATAAGGATTGATAGGTCGTTAAACCTCGAAATAAACAAACAAAAACCAAAATGTTAGGAACTTTGTAATCTTTCACTGAAAGCTGACTTCTTAGTATTCGGCTAACAGCTGACTAATATCAACTGCCTAGTAGTTCTACTGAACTCCAATAGAAATCTAAAGAACTCCCATGAATTTCCCAAGCACTTCCTGTTAACTCTTATTAATATAGGAGGGAGAGTCCATTATCTGAGAAATAGGTGTGTTTCCCCATAACACTATCTTAGTGTGTGAACCACATCGAAGTGCACCTACGAATTTCTTAGTGTAGCTTACATGTAACTCAAGACAACTAACCAACCAAAAATAACCCGATTAAAGGATGAATATGCGTGTGTCTGCAAATGAACTTATTAGCAAGTGAATCTATGAAACGGTGAATTTGTATACGTTTCCATATGAACTTATTAGTCGATAAAAATGCGTGTGTCTGCAAGTGAACCTATTAAGAGAATAATGCGTGCGTAATGAAGTGAGATTTCTTTTGTATTTTATCAGTCAAACGGCAGTCGTTTATCTTGTATACCGAGAGATGCTCTACCCTTATTGCTTGGACATTTATATAGTCTCTATGCCTAAGCTATGCTAATTTGGCAGTCATTTACATATCACTACATATACAAATAAATGACTTAAACGATGAATATGTGTGTCTGCAAATGAAACTGTTAGGAGATGAATGTGTGTGTCTCGCTTAAATGAACTGATTAGTAAATGAAGATATGTGCGTGTGTGTAAATAAACTGATTAGACAATGTATGTGTGTATCTATCTTTGAATTATGTATGAATATCTATCTATCTATCTATCTATCTATCTATCTATCTATCTATCTATCTATCTATCTATCTCAGGTTTCTCATATGTGTCTATCAGTACATATATACTTATCGATTGATTTAATTCTATTGACGACAATTAGGAACTGAAAATCTTTACTGTATATATTTTTCCCATCTAGAAATCTACACGTTATATTTACTGGAAGGTGTTTTGTGTTGGCTGTTCGAATAACAAACACATTCTAAAAGTGCAAATTCAATTTTAAATACTATTCACTGGTAATTACCATCATCCCAAGACGACGATATCACCAGTCGATAAAACATGTATATTTCACGATTAATGTGTGTCGTTAATGTTTATCCATTGACAGTATATAGCAATTAAATTACTTCCCTCTTTTTTTCATCAACAAGGAAATAAAAGACTGATAATTCACCCCGGGTTTGTTGATTGCACCAAGAACCTGAGAAAGTTTAGACTGTGATTAACTTGTTTTCTTAAGAGGGTTACTTTTTCATACGGGAAGCACTTAGCTCAATGGGGAGGAATTTCAAATTTAAAGCGTGTTCGGGGAATTCAAACAAGGGAAAGGAATTGTGAAAATATTTCAATATTATATTTGTATGGAATGTTCGCCTAATATTTCTCTGCTTTTCATATCTTTGGCTGATTCATGAATTATTACCATAAGTGAACAGTGCATAGAGTTTATCACAAGAGGTTTTCTAGCCAAATTAAAGCAAGATAATAAAATAAATCATTCATGACACCAAATGATGTGTATGGCAGAATTTTTGCTGTTTCCGTAACAAACTGTTTTTTATGGGGTAGGGTTGTTAGCCCTGCACTAAACCACCAAACCTGGAGAAAGGTGATTTCTAAGCGTAGCTTAGACGTATCACACGGCCGAAAGTATGGGGGTACCCAGTGAAGATCTAACTCACTTCTGATGATTCTAGCAAGACGAGCTCGCTAACCATTACACCACGCCGATGTGCCTAAATTAAAGCTAGCTATGAGTTAAATCAAGAAATTATAATTTAAAGAAATATTCAGGCGAAATACAATTTTAAAATATCTGTAAAAAATTTGTAAGAACCGGATATTATCAGGATATGACCGGAAATCTTTATAAATAAGCCCGCGCTCGCTACATAAACGCAAGTAAGGGTAATAACTCAGATTTGTAGCCATAAATGAGTGATGACAACAGATCGAAGGTTCGTGGCTTTAAAGTTATGCCTACCCTGACTATTTAATTGCCTAATATCTCACTGATCTTACTTTAGATATCATTGTCAAGATGTTTTGTAGTCTAATCTGCTTTAAAATATTTTTCATGAACCTTTTCCTTTCCATGTCTTTTGAATATTCATTTTCTTTCTTTCTTTCTTTCTTTCTTTCTTTCTTTCTATCTATCTATCTATCTATCTATCTATCT
>JBBBDQ010002481.1:0-2500 GCA_037127315.1 Ascarosepion bandense | reverse complement strand
CTATCTATCTCAGCCTGTTCAATATCTATCTATCTATCTATCTATCTATCTATCTATCTATCTATCTATCTATCTCAGCCTGTTCAATATCTATCTATCTATCTATCTATCTATCTATCTATCTATCTATCTCAGTCTGTTCAATATCTATCTATCTATCTATCTATCTATCTATCTATCTATCTATCTATCTATCTATCTATCTCAGCCTGTTCAATATCTATCTATCTATCTATCTATCTATCTATCTATCTATCTATCTATCTATCTATCTATCTATCTATCTATCTATCTCAGCCTGTTCAATATCTATCTATCTATCTATCTATCTATCTATCTATCTATCTATCTATCTATCTATCTATCTCAGCCTGTTCAATATCTATCTATCTATCTATCTATCTATCTATCTATCTATCTATCTATCTCAGTCTGGTCAGTCAAAGTGGAAAACTGTTTTGTTAACTACAAGTCAACATTTTTTCACTTTGTTTGGTTTATCGAATTTTTGTTCAGATCCTATATCCGACAGACACACATTCTGGTTGACGTGCAAAATGAGAAGACAAAACTTATACTCAGTCAGAATATACAAGAATCTTTTGCTTTCAAAATATTCTGAAAGAAATGTAGAAGAATTTACCGTAAATTAATTGCGCAAGTGTTGAAAGAAAACAAAGCAAAGCAAAACAAAAGAAAACAAAATAAGAAAAAAAATAGCTTTTGACAAAACACGAACTACTGGATTGAGATGTAAACAAAATAACACCTTACTCAAACCAGAATTGGATCGTCTACGCCAAATTTTAAAACAGAGATCGACAATCAACATCCCAAATTAAAATGACAGATTCAGAATAAAAATCCAACGTTTTCATTCTGACTAGCAGAAAGATAGCAGCAATTTAACATTGAAATATACCCTCACACATTTTCTTTTATTCTGACCTGAGGAAGTCAATCTAACGAAGCAAACACTAGTTTTTCTTATATATATATATATATATATATATATATATATATATATATATATATATATATTTTTTTTTTTTTTTATAAGCGTTTCACCCCGAGCAAGGCATGTCACTGCCACTACTGTGCAGGGGGCTACGTAGAGAGGAGAAAGGCTGGTTAAATATAGGACATAACAGAGGGTGGGTGATAGGCGGGTGAGGATACCGAGAATGAGGGTTGGGTAGATGAGAGTGTTGTGAGAATAGTTGGGAGTTAGTGTGATAGGAGGTGTCTATTGACCCTACATTTAAACACCTGGAGATTGTAACTGTCGGGAAAGCAGACTTGTGGAAGGGAGTTCCACAGGCGGGAAGCGCGAGAAAAGAAGCTGTTGGAGTAGAATTTACGGTTACATCTTATTTGTTTAACTGTAAAAGGGTGGGACCTAGTTGCTAATCTAGTATCTCGTGTAAATTCGTGCTTGGGCGGCACCAGTGATCTAAGCTCATCGGAGCAGAAGCCATGAAAGTACTTGTAGAAGAGGCACAGGGAAGCTACATCACGCCGGTGTGAGAGCGGCTGCAGCCGGTCTGCCAAGTTAGTATCAACCACGTTACAGATCCTCCTTTGTATTTTGTCAAGAAGCCCAAGGAGAGCAGCAGGGGCACCCGACCAGATATGGCAGCAATATTCAATACACGGGCGGATGGTAGATTTGTATATGTGCAGAATAGTTTCAGGTGGGAAAAATTTCCGGGCCCTGCACAGAGAGCCGACTTTCATAGCAGCAGATTTGGCAATGGATTCAATATAGTCATTCCATTTGAGGTCCGCCGAGAGTGTAAGGCCAAGGAGGCGTAGTATTTTACTCTCTGGGAGGTAGATGCGATAGTCTATGGTGGTTAGTTGATAACAGCTTTGTTTTGGAGGCATTGAAATTTACCAACCATTTCCTACCCCAGGTCACTACGGATTGGAGGTCCCTTTCCAGTGCGGCAGCGAGGTTCACTTTGTCGTCCAGACCTGGTTTCTGATCGATGCGGGAGTAGATTGTTGTGTCGTCGGCATACATGCCAACTTGGGATCTAATGGTGTCGGGGAGATCATTAATGTAGATCAGAAATAGCGTGGGACCTAGGATAGAACCTTGAGGGACGCCCGCGTTCGTCTGGTAGTTTTGGGAGGCATGCCCATTTAATACCACCTTTAATGTGCGGTTAGAGAGGAAGGACTGGATGAGGTCAAACAGATGTCCAGTTATCCCATAGCTCCGCAGTTTGCACAAGAGGCCAGCATGCCAGACCCTGTCGAATGCTTTGGAGATATCCATGGCAACGGTTCGGGCTTCACCATTCTTGTCGAGTGCCTGGTATATGTACTCGGTAATGGTCGTTAGCATATCAGCAGTAGACCTGGTGAAGCGAAACCCATACTGTTTGTCATAGAGAAGCCCGTTGGTCATAAGGTGCTGAATCACCTCGGCGTTGATAATGGCTTCGAAAACTTTGCCAAAGATTGGAAGGAGACTAATAGGACGGTAATTGGT
>JBBBDQ010002480.1:675000-935523 GCA_037127315.1 Ascarosepion bandense | reverse complement strand
TTTACATTTTAGTATTTCAAGATATTTCTGTATAATTTTGGTACATATATCTGTTAAAATGAGATGTCAGTGTTACTTTCATTTTTTGTGCAATTTAGACGACAATTTATCAATCGGACCCGGAGTGGCATTTATAGATATAGACATTGAGGACATAGGAATAAGTACTGCATGGTTTAAGCCAATGGTGATTTTATTGAATAAATTTACATTTTAGTATTTCAAGATATTTCTGTATAATTTTGGTACATATATCTGTTAAAATGAGATGTCAGTGTTACTTTCATTTTTTGTGCAATTTAGACGACAATTTATCAATCGGACCCGGAGTGGCATTTATAGATATAGACATTGAGGACATAGGAATAAGTACTGCATGGTTTAAGCCAATGGTGATTTTATTGAATAAATTTACTCTTTAGTATTTCAAGATATTTCTGTATAATTTTGGTAAATATATCTGTTAAAATGAGATGTCAGTGTTATTTTCATTTTAGCATCATTCAGACGACAATTTATTGATCCCAGTCTGTATATATATCATCAGTCGTAAAACGGCGCCAACTGTCACTCACAAATATATATATATATATACCATAAACACACTAACACACACTCACTACAATTAACGACAGCAATACCAGCGAAGGATGACCGTTCGTTAAAAGGAACGGAAGACGGAGGAACTCGAAAACAAGCTTTCCTACCATTCTGAAAATGCGATTTTGTTCTCGAAATATTAATCTATAATAAATAGGTAACACCCAACAACTTCTTTACCTTCCTTTATTTCACTAAACGCATTGTGATAGCCTTCAAGACCTAACCATACACCTAATATATACAATGCTTCAAGCAAATTAAAAAACATTCCTATATATATATATATATAAACTCCTTTAGCCTTAAAAAAATAATGGTTCATTTTATTAAGCCTTTTTTAAGTTTCGCAACGTGAGTTTTTTTCAATTCTTCTTCTTCTATGTGCCCTGCTCCTTCAGGAGGTAGGTGATCATGGCGTTTTATGTCTCTCTATCTCTGGTGGCTCTTAGCACGCCTTTTCCTGTTATATCATATAACCCTCGTTCCGTCATTCACCTGATTAGGTCCTTCAAATATGTTATCCGCTGATTTCCCCTGTCTCTTTTTCCATCTATCTGGCCTGTTAGTATCAGGTTCTCCAAGCTCTCTTTCCTCAATGCATGTTCCAGGAACTTCAGCTGTCTCTTCCTGATGCTCAGTATTAATTTCCTTTTCGTTTCCATCCTTTCCAAAACCTCATCATCATTGCCCACATGCTCGATCTATGATATTCGCAGCATCCTTCTCTAGAACCACATTTCAGCTGCTCAAGTTTTTCCTTCGATGATATTGTCCAGCATTCACTGCCATATTGAAGAACTGACAACACATAGCAATCCAGTACTCTCTTCCTTGTTTCTAGTGAAATTGTCCTGTTTCTTAATAGTTTACTTAACTTCTGGAATGCATCCTCGTGCTTTCGAATCTCAGGAATATAAATGTATAGAAACTGTTGTGACCACAAAGTGAGGGGTCAGTTTATATATTGATTGTAATATGGAATTGATCCCCCACTTTATATCCAGTATGCTTCTGTAGAACCATATTTCAGTTGCTTCAAGTCTTTCCTTCGATAATATTGTCCAGCATTCACTGCCATATTGATGAACTGACATCACATAGCAACCCAGTACTCTTTTGTTTGTTTCTAGTGAAATTGTCCTGTTTCTTAATACTTTACTTCTGGAATGCTTCCTTCGCCATGCCAATTCGCCTTCGCATCTTTGTGTCGCACTTACCGTCTTCTGTTATAACGCTTCCCAAGTATTTAAATTTTTGTACCTGGTTGATTTTAGTATCCCCGACTTGTATTTGGCATGTTGGGCTGCCCTTTTTACTGATGACCATGCATTCGGTTTTCTTGCAGTTTATTTGTAGTCCTTTCTTGTCACTCTCTTAATGTACAGTAATTTTATGATATCGATTTATTGATTAAAAAGTAAAAACAAGAAAATCAATACCTACATTTTGTGTCCAACAGAATTTTAATTCTACTTCGGGGTTTTTCGTCCTGTAAAGATGTTGCTGTTATTATTCTTGGGATTTCCGATTTTTCTCTTAAAATAAAGTTTTTCATTTACTATCTTTGTGCGCTTACCTTTTATGGATTCCATCTTTTTAATTCTTAGTTTCGTAACTATTAAAAAATCACTGTCACTTTGAATCGGTCGCTAATTCAAGGGAGATAACTAAGTTATTGTCAATCCACAAGCACGGTTTATTATTTTATCTCGTGCTTTCTTTTCGCATATAGCCTTGTATCAAAGTTGATAGTCTATTAATTCCTTGGTTTGCAATCAAACTGACTTCATATTCTCTAAAAAAAAAAAAAAAAAAAAAAAAAAGAAAAAGTTATAAAAGCTGCTAATGGCGTTTGATACATGCTGTCATCTCGTGACAATCAGAATCGATTTTTAATCATTTTTTTTATGACAAGTGTCATATGCATTACCATATTAACAAAAGAAGTTTTAATTTCAAGTGAAAAGGGAGTAAAACTCCGCCTCCATATGCGATTGGCAGCCATATTTTTTGGAAGACATTAGTGAAATACAGAGGCGCTATAAAATGAAAATGTGTTACATTTATTTCACCCATACTAAAGTCATTGTCACGAGTTCGATCCTCGGTGGAGGCTCAACTATTGTAATTGTATTTTAAAAATCAAGTAAATAATGGTGGAATTCTAAGTCCTACTCTTTATCTATCCTACTTATCCTCATAATCTTCATTTCCTACCCCCACACTTCTATCCATATCACACAACACGTTCATCATAATCATTTTAACAATAACTCTCTACTTTCAATGATTTCCGATTCTTGTATTGGGTGAGTTACCTAAATCTAAACTTATTTATAAATGGAACTTTGTCTGTGTGTGTATGCGTGTGTATGTGTGTGTGTGTGTCCGTTACCTATAGACTCCGAAACGGCTGAACCGATTTTCTTGAAAATTTACACAGTTGTACTATAAGCGTCTGCGAGTGTTCTTAGCTAGGTTTTGTGTCGAGGTACCCCCGATAATTATAAAAAAATCGACAATCGAAAAAATCGGGTTATAGAAGGAGTGGGCCGATTTTAATCAAATTTGATACACTCATAGACAATGGTATAAGAAACGATATTCAGAAGTTTCAAGGTTGCAGTTCTTACAATAGTGCAGAAAATCGATAATATATATATATATATATATATATATATATATATATAAGTCAAGATGTTTGTGTGTGTGTCTGTTTATCTGCCTGCATGTCTGTATTTTTCAGCCCTTTTATTTTAGTTTTTGCTTCGGGTTTGACTCTAAGTAGGTATAATTGTAGTTCTTAGTCTCAGCCATGATACCATATACTCAGAGGACTTATTTAGACTTCAAAATTCAGTTTACGACGAAAAACCTTATTTGATATCGATACTAGGACATCAAAATTTGACTTACATTCATTCATTTTTCTTTCAGTCTATGGTTTCGCTTTAACTGGAAACAACTATTGCTTTTTAGTCTTTCGTGCCAATGTCCAAAGAGTCTGAGCTTCAGGACCATGGATTAATTTTACAGCTTTCATTACACCCGAGCAACGCCGGGCTATACTGCTTGTTTAAGCATAAAAATGATCTTTCTCGTGACTGGATGTTGGAGACTTTCTATACAGTTAAAGAAAAGACTGAAAGCGACAAAATGTGGTTCTATTGACAGATCATGATAATGCCATGGAGAAAAAACATAAAATCATGTGAGCAGTGAGGAAGTCTTAAAGAAACTAGAAAAGAAAAGGACAACTGTACTAAGCATGATAAGCAGATTGTTGAAATTTCTGGTACATATGAGGAAGAGGGCTTGGCGAATTTGACATTCAAAAGTGTTGAAAATAGAGGAGTCAGAGAAACAATAAGTTTGGGTGAATTGATGGCTGAATATGACAAAAATGGGTTGTGAAAAATCAAACGTTGCTTAGTGCTTAGTGCAATAAAGGAGAGAAAGTTACGATCGCTTGGTCGTCTACATCCTGAAGAGGTACGGTATATAAAAGAAGAAACGTCAGTCTTTTTTCTCTTCTTTAACTACTTTTTAAAATATGTCTTTTTTATATGTCGTACTTAAAAGAAAATGCGTTAATTACTATAAATGAATAACCAAAAAATATTTTATAGAAATAGTGTTCTAATGTTACCGTGAACGTTATTTTTGTCACCGCTTCGAAAACGTTGGTTTTCGTAACGTTTATCTGGAGTGAAATTTTACTAACTAGCTATTTGCGAGTTTCTGTATCATCGTACAAAATCAATATTCTAACCAATCCTTTGCATAATACACAATAAAGCTCCCAGAATAATTCTCTTGAGTAATTCATCCAGAAACAATCTCTTAATGACGATAGTTAAGTGCCATACGGGATACACGCTTTGGGCGATCAAGTCTTGAAAGAGACCTGACTGACTGGGCAGAAGATTATCATGCTGTAGGTACCATTGCTTTCTGCAGTAGACTGGTTGACAGCCAAGGCTATAGAACCCAATCTGTCTTATTATTTGACTCATAGCTAGAGGGAGAAATGATGTATTATATTATTAAGTAATAATTAGTGGGGGATCAGTTTATTACTTCATAAAAATTAAAAAAACGATCCCCCACTTTATGTCCAGTAGAAACCCTAATTATGATTCCAACTATTATATTCCGTTAGTCACTTAAGTGCCATACGTGATACACGCTTGAGCGATCATGTCTTGAAAGAGACATGACTGACTGGCAGAAAATTATCTTGCAGTAGATTGCCATTGCTTTCGGCGGTAGACTGGTTGCTAGCCAATGCTATAGAACCCACTCTGTCCTGCTATTTAACTCATAACTGGAGGGAAGAGACAGATTATTACCTTTCCCAAGGGTATTTGTGTGCAAGTGAATGCCACGAATTCAACTGGAATTCGAACTCGGCACCCCGATTTGTCGTTTCGAGGCGATATCCAGTGCACCACCAATTACATCCGAACGTACAACATGATGCAGAACACATAAATAATGCAAATCACCGAACATCGAATACTGAACACATAGAATACCCTGGAAAACTAAATGCAAAGAATACCCAGAATACCCTGAATACCCTGAATACCCTGAATATACCGGAACACACTTAGACTTCTGTCTGAGTGCTTTATATATTAATATAAAGTCACGAGATTTCAATAGCACAATCCATTCAACAGATACATTTGTTGCCTGGAGATCCGCGTTCGACCTCACTTGTCCGAATCGAAACTTCTTTCCTACATAACAGTTAGCAAGACAGTGTTGCTGGTCATTAATTAGTGAGAATGAATTTAATTTTAAGCATGCTCACTGCCGAAGAAAGATGCACTCCAATTCCGCAATCTACAGGTGATCATTATGGCAGTGAATCTAAAAGTTATTCGAACGAATGACTTCGTTCTTGTTCCCAAACGTGTATCATATGCATAAAAAATAATGGAGATTCTCATTAGTAATTGAGTAATGGAAAAAAGTTATTAAATATACAATAGCGTCGCCTAAAATATGACAAGTGTATGAAAAATTCCAATTTTCCATAATAAATCGAGAGACAATGCTGCAGTGAATATTAAAAACGTGATCGAAATTATGTATAGAGATTAATTTTCTTTGCAATTATCTTTTTTTAATTGATTTTTGTTTCATTCTTGGACAGACAAGATATTTCTTCTATTATTGGAATTTAAGTTAGGGAAGATTTTTATCTCTGCATTTTTCATCTCTGCATTACAAGTCAAATAGGATATTTCTTCTATCATTGGGATTTAAGTCAGGGAAGATATTTGTTTCGTCCTTGAACTTTAACTCAGACAAAACTTTTTACTTTATTCTTGAACTTTAAGAGACATGAGATTTGTTTTATCCGTGGACTTTAAATCAAACAAGATTTTTGCTTTACTCTTGAACACAAATCAGACAACATTTATTTCTTTTTAAGTCAGGAAAATTTTTGTTTCAACCTTGGATTTTATGTCAGACATAACTTTTTTTCATGCTTGGACTTTCAGTCAGAAAAGATATTTGTTTCATCCTTATGTCAGACAAAATTTTAATTTCATCATTGGACTTTAAATGAAACAAGATTGTTGTTTCATCTTTGGGATTTCAGTTAGACAAGATTTTTGTTTCATCGTTGGATTTAAATTAGACAAGATTAACATTGAAGGTTGAGTCTGAGTTTGCGTTTTGTTTGATGGCATATCAACACATCTGTGGGTTATTTAATGCCAAAAAGATGGGATTTTAATGTATTATTTTTTAATGTTCGGCTATAGTGAAAAGGTTGATTTAGTCAGATTTTAATGAAAAAGTTTGTTTTTATTTTAGAAAATTGAAAATGTCTTCTAGTTTTTTATTCAAAAAAGTTTTTGCTGAGAATATTCTTTCCTTCAAAAATGTGTTATGGTAATAATTTTTTCTTCAAAAATGTATATTTTTCGATAAAAGTATATTTTTATGTATATATTTCGAGAAAATTCTATTTTTATACTTTCATGTTTTGATCCCAGTTTGGAGGTTAACTATTTGCCCATAGCTGAGACCCTAACAGGTGTTACCACTCTGCGTTAGGGTGAAACTGGAACCAACAGCAATTAAGAGGTGGTTTAATGCACCTCACAACCTCTAAATCAGGGTCCTTGCTGCCGGATGCAGTTTATTGTCATGTCCAGGACCATTAACATTTGATCTTCGGGAGTTTGGAGAAAGAAATTATAAAAACATCTTTTAAAATTTTATTTAATACAAATTGTAAAGAAAATGAAAAGAAGATGAAAGTAGGAAAAAATACTTTGTGAGAAGCCGGATTCGTAAACGAGTGGAAATTGTTCTTGGCTAAAATGTTCATTTTATTTTAACATTAGTAATTTTCATTGTCTGCTCTGGAATAATAATATTGTTAATTCAGTTGTTTGAATTCGTTGTATTTTTATTTTAGATTTCTTCATCTCAGTCAGTGCAATAATGCCGTAGGGATACAAAAGCGATTATCACTTTTTGGTGGAGAGAAGTCAAGTGAGTCACACGAAAGCCGCCCAGTGGCGTCACTCCATATTGTGACGAAACAACAGTCAAATTCAGTTCTACTTAAAAATCGAAATTTCTTTAGCCCACCCCAATAGCCCGGAAAGAGATTAAATCTGCCTCCTCAACATCTTATAATTCCATGGGGCTATTTTCGTTATGGAATATATTTCTTTGATAAAGAAAGAAATTCTCAGTCCTCAACTTTGGAAAATGCGCTGTTTCCTATTCTTTGGATATGTCCTCGCAGATGATATAGCAGATGAATCCGGTCCGTTTTAATCTAGAATCCTGAACATGGCTTCTCCAGACACAGGATCATCTTTACATTATATGTAAGACCATTTCTTTTTGCTTCTTCTTACACTTTGCTCAACCGCATTGATATATATATATATATATATATATATATATATATATATATATTATCTACGTGAAACTTGTATACATATGTAAATATAGTTTTGTGCATGCCTCAGTAACATAAAATCTTTATGGGAACAAAGCATGTTTGTTATGTTTTTTATTTAGCTATTTCGTTTCACCCGTGAAGTACGGTGTTATTATATCACGGATATAATAATGCCCATAACGGGGGAAATTTAAATGGAAGAATAAATCTTTCTTTCTTAGCAACCTCTCGTTACAAAGCCATTAAGATGCAAGGCCTACTAGCAGTGAAAGAGAAGACTTCTGAAGAAACCAAAAATCCAATGCTAAATAGGAAACAAGAAAAAAAAAACCAGGAAGGTTTGTGAACTAGACGATAGGCGAATCTCTCTACTCTTATATTATTCTTTTGAGTATTTGATGTTTTGCAGGCGACAAGTAAGTTTTTAATTAGATAGAAACAAAAGCAACACTTAAATGCTGAGCAATTTCCGCAAAAATAGATTTGACATAACAGATCGGATTTCTCAGAATTTGATGGACGAAGTATGTGATCAACGAGGAATTTTTAAAGAAAATGAAAGCCAAATAAGATTTGTACTTAGAATCAGACAGTTGACAGTTATGTCAACTGTCTGGTTTCTTTAATTTTCCACTGAAAAAAAAGTTTCCGATTATCAAAAAAATTTGGGAAATTTCAATACTTAAACAATTTTAAGGGGGCTCAGTTTCTCATACAACGGTTTAGTAAATCGATCTTCCATTTTGGAACCACTCACGTTGGGGTCGCTTTGTTTTTTGCTTTTTTTTGGTGGGGGACGAGTTGTTGCTCTTGTTTTTGTCTTTTTCAAGTTTTCTTTAGTTCTGACGATGGCAACTTCCTCGGAAACTCCAAGAATGGCTTTATCCAAACATTTCGCAAGGGATTCAGTTGTTGAATATGCTCAAGCCAAACAGTTAATTGCCAAGGATCGATTTACTCTAAGATTGTATGAAAAACTAATCCCCTTCCAATTGTTTAAATGTTGAAATTTTTACAATTTTTTTGTCAATCGGAAAGTTTAGGGTTTAATCGATAAGAATGCACTAAAAATAAGTAAAAAACATTGATAATCAACAAATTTACAGGTGGTGGTAATGTCGTACCGGCGAGTTTTTTGTTTTTAATCATTTCACCTCAAGCAAGGCATTCCACTGCCACTATTGCGCATGGGGCTACATAGGGGAAGGTAAAGAGAAGGAATGGTTAGACATAGGGAATGTCAGGAGGAAGGTTATAGATGGGTAAGGATACCGAGGATGAGGGTTGGGCAGATGGGAAGAGTGTTTGATAAAATGGGAGCAGGTTAGTGTGTTAGGAGGTGTCTATTGACCTTACATTTAAACTCCTGGAGATTGTAGCCGTCGGGGAAGCAATCGTGTGGAAGGGAATTCCACAGTCGGGAAGTGCGAGGAAAGAAACTGTTGGAGTAGAAGTTGCGGTTGCATTTTATCGGTTTCACTGTAAAAGGGTGGGATCTAGTTGCTAATCTAGTATCTCGTGCAATTTCGTATTTAGGGGGCACCAGTGATCTAAGTTCATCGGAGCAGAAGCCGTGAAAGTATTTATAGAAGAGACACAGGGAAGCCACGTCGCGCCGGTGGGAGAGAGATTGCAGGCGGTCTGCCAAGTCGGTATCTATCACATTACAGACCCTCCTCTGAACCTTATCGAGAAGCCCGATGAGAATAGCAGGGGCACTCGACCAGATATGGCAGCAGCATTCAATGCATGGGCGGATAGTAGATTTATATATGTGCAGGATAGATTTAGACGGAAAAAACTTCCGGGCCCTACACAGAGAACCGACTTTCATAGCAGCGGATTTAGCAGCGGATTTAGCAATGGATTCGATATAGTCATTCCATTTGAGGTCCGCTGAAAGTGTGAGACCAAGGAGGCGTAGTGTTTTACTCTCTGGGAGGCAAGCCTGGTCCATGCTAATGGGAGGTAGGTGAGATTGTCGATGATGGTTAATTGAGAGTAGCTTCGTTTTAGAAGCATTAAAATTTACTAGCCATTTCTTACCCCAGTCCAATATGGATTGGAGGTCTTTTTCAATCTCAACTGCGAGGTTTGCTTTGACGCCTACACCAGATTTTTGTAGGAGGCGAGAGTAAACTGTGGTGTCATCGGCGTACAAACCTACTTTTGGAATCAGGGAGATCATTAATGTATATCAGGAAGAGTGTAGGACCTAAGATGGAGCCTTGGGGGACACCTGCGTTTGTATGGTAGTTCTGGGAGGCATGTCCGTTTAATACCACCTTCATTGTGCGGTTAGAGAGCAATGACTGGATTAGTTCAAACAAATGTCCAGTTATACCATAGCTCCGCAGTTTACATAGAAGGCCAGCATGCCAAACTCAGTCGAACGCCTTAGATATATCCAATGCGACGGTTCGAGCTTCGCCATTCCTGTCGAGTGCCTGGTATATGTACTCGGTGATGGTCGTTAGCATATCAGCAGTAGACCTGGTGAAGCAGAAACCATATTGCTTGTCCGAGAGGAGCCTGTGTGCTGTGAGATGTTGAACCACCTCGGCATTGATAATGGCTTCGAACACTTTGCCAAAGATCGGAAGAAGGCTGATTGGGCGGTAATTTGCAGGGTCCGAGGGTTCTGGATCGATTTACTATCACTTTGTATGAGAAACTGCGCCCCCCTAAAATGATTTAAATATTTAAATTTTTCCAAATTTTTTTTTTGTCAATCGGAATGCAGCAGTCAGTTTTCGAACCAATTAAGGGGCTCTTTGCGCATTCTCGTACTGGAAGTCGAGAAATGGAAAGAGGATGATTGGCGTGAATATTACCTTTGATAATAGAAATGAGTATGGCCAATCAACACATTTTACTCATATGTTGAGATACAAAAGGCACTTATCTCTCTTTGGCTGGGGTCACTCACGTGGGTTACATGACAGCCGATGTCACTTAATACAATGATCCAAGTGATATTTATTTTTCAGTTCGTGGACAACAACCAAACTGGAAGGTTGTTTTCTTCTAGCCTGGCCCTTTGGCCCAGGCTGAGGCTAAATCTGCCTCCCTCCAGCAGCTTGCAGGCACGTGGTGCCATATCTCTTAGGGACAAGCAGATTTCAAGCACATGGTGCGGTATCCCACTGAGACAAGCAGCTTACGAGCACATGGTACCGCATTCTACAAACATATGATCTCTATTCATCTTGGACATAGATGAGTCTAGCCTCTTTAAATCTGGAGTAATAACAATGGCTTTTCCAGATCAGAAATATCTTCAAACCAAGACATTTTCTTTTATTCCTTCTTATACTTTGCTTTGCGGTAGATATATGTGATATGTATTTCTCCATATGTGGACAGTTGTACATATGTATAATTTTGTGTATATCATAGTATATAAAAACCCTCTAAGAACAAGCGTTCATTATTCATTTACCTTTCAGCCATTCCTGTCACTAAGCTTCGGTGTTCTTATATCAGCGGATATGCCCGTTAATGGGATCAAAGTGAATGGAAGAAATGTTATGGGAGAATAAAACTTTAATTTTCTAGCATTTTCATTGCATTCACTTACGCGCAAATACCCTTGGGAAAAGTATGAATCAGTATATTCTTTCCAGTTATGAGTTAAATGACAGGACAGATTAGGTTCTATAGCCTTGGTCGGCACCCAGTCCACGGCAGAAAGCAATGGCAACCTACTGCGGGATAATCTTCTGCCCAGTCACTCATGTCTCTTTCGAGACATGATCGCCCAAGCGTATTTCACGTATGGCACTTAACTGATTGACTGAATATAATAGTTGGAATAATGATTAAGGCTTATATTGGTCATAAAGTGGGGGATCAGTTTATTACTTCATAACAATAGGAAACCGATCCCCCACTAATTACTACATAATAATATAATAGATTTCTTTTCCCTTTAGCTATGAGTCAAATAACAGGACAGATTGGATTCTATAGCCTTGGTCGGCACCCAGTCCACGGCAGAAAGCAATGGCAACCTACTGCGGGATAATCTTCTGCCCAGTCAGTCATGTCTCTTTCGAAACATAATCACCCAAGTGTGTATCACGTATGGCACTTAACTGACTGACATCACTGGTTACCTTTCCCTCTTTAGAAAGGACTCGAATGTCCATGTGCAGGGAATTAGCGTTTATGTACGTGAACATCTCCTTCTAGCTAGGGTGAATATCCTGATCATTCCCATATCTGTCTCCGTCTCTTTCTACTAAGCTCGGTTAGTTATCTTTTCTTTCTCTACCGCTCCCCCTTTATCTCCTGACTGTTCCGTACTTGGCAGCATCTCGAACAATATAGATAAATCCATTTTCGTTTACTCATATATTTGCATTTGGAGAGTTTAATGCTCACTACGCCAGGTGGCTGGAAAACTCTGTCACAGATCTTGCTGTTCCCTTGGAACAAATTTTTTAGTCTTCCTTTTGAAGACTGTTCATCCGAAGTTTTCTTTTTGGGTTAAAGGTGACATCAATGCTTTCATCCCATCGAAGAAATTACTACTTAAATACCATTCATTCCCCTGGTTCTCCCCTGCTTGCTCGGCCACTATTGCCCACAGGAATCACTTCTTCCAGCTTTATCGGAGCCACGCGTCTGACCATAATAGGCACCTTTTTACCTTTGCTCGTAATGAGTGTAAGAGGATCCTAAATGATGCTAACCTCTTGTTTGCTGAAAGAATGAAGCAGCATATAGTATTCTGCAAGTTCGGCTCCAAGGACTACTGGCGGCTCCGAAAAAATGTGTTAAACAACAGCAATCTCTCACCCCCTTTAATAAACAAATTTGAGGTCCTCTCATCTTCAGCGGACAACGCTGAGTGCTTTGCTCGCAGATTCTCCAACAACTCAACATTTGATTCCTATGGGGTATCCACACCCGACTTCCCACCTGGAACTGAGGCTCAAATGAGTGACGCTTACATTACCCCCTGCTGGTTTCTAACATAATTTCAAAGTTTGACCTCCATAAGTCAAGCAGAGGTGACAGAATCCCAATCATTGTCCTGAGGAAATGTGCTCCTGAACTCTCCTCTGTCCTCTATAAACTCTACAACCACTGCCTCTCTTCTTGCTTTCCTGCCTGCTGAAAGTCCTCCTCTGGGTTTTTTTATTTAAGATCTTTGGAGAACCCTCAGATCCCTCTAATTATTGCCCTATCAGCCTCCTACTGATTTTTGGCAAAGTCTTCGATGCTATTATCAATGCTGAAGTGATTAAACATCTGACAGTCAACAGCCTTTTCTCCGATAAACAGTATGGTTTCCGCTTCACTGGGTCTACTGCTGATATGGCAATGACCATCATAGAGTATATATACCAGGCTCTCGATAAGAACGACGAAGCTTGAGCTGTTAACCTAGAGATCTTCAAAGCATTTGACAGAGTCTGACATGCTGGCTTTCACGCAAGCTACAGGGCTATGATATAATTCGACGCTTGTTTGATCTAATCCAGTCATTTCTTTCAAATCGCGTAATGAAGGTAGTGTTGAACAGAAATGCTTCCAGGTACTGGCATACGAACGCTGGTGTCTACAAAGGTTCTATTCTAGGTCCTACGTTTTTTCTGATCTTTATCAACGATCTCTGTGATGTAATCATATCCAAAGTAGGTATCTACGCTTACGATACCACCACCACCATTTACTCCCGCTTCGATAGGAAATCTGCTGAGGTTGACAAAGCAAACGTCGCTGTTGATCTTGAAAAGGACCTCCAATCTGTGGTGGACTGGGGTAAGAAATGGCTTGTAAATTGTAATATTTCCACTACGAAGCTGCTATTCTTTAACTCCTATAGACAATTGCTTCTATCCCTCATCAGCATGGGTTAGGCTAGTCTCCCTGAAAGCAAAACACTGAACCTTTTGACCTAACTCTCTCAGTCAACCTCAAGTAGAATTATGATCCGCTCTACGCACCCAGTCTCAGGCTTGCGTGTATGTGTGTTGCATGCGTTAAATGGCCGTAAGTTAGTCGTCCTTAACTCTGCAACTGTTCGCTTCCGTTGCGTTCCCAGGTGATTGAAGATGTCAATGATCCGTCAAAATCTCTCACTTCCCATGCCACGTTGGGATTTCTGATCTCAGTGTAACTTAAAGAATCCAGGAGCTTCAGTCGTCTTCGTGCTGCATTCCTCGACAGCTGAAATTAAGAGACGGCTTGGTGCATGATGTAGAAGTAAGGGAAACATATAAAAACAAAAAAAAAAAATAGATAACATAACAGTAGCGCAGGCCAGTATCCGTGGATGGTTCTTTTGTTATTATTACTTTTGCAAAATTTTACAAGGCAGCCAGGAAGCCTTTGCTTTGGCCAGCTAATAAGAAGAAGAGACTGGTATGGGGAAGAGAGCACAAAAACTGAACATCAGAATAGTTCATTTGATACCCATGTTATTGTGCAGTATTAACAAAAGAACCATTCTATTTTCACTTAGAATTATCCACTTGGCAATAAATACTAAAAACAGTATGAAATGCATTCTTTAAAAAAAAAAAACTGTGGTGGCTTAATAATTATGGCCGGTAGTGTATATATTTCACTTTCTGTTCTATGGTGTCTTAATAATAGGGTAAGTTCTGTCGATACATCTTTAATCTGGTATACTGTTGTCGGTAATACTTCATCGACCGGCATTTTTTAATCCCCCGCCACTAGTTCGTTGAGTGGCTAAGACAGCAGCGCAACTCGTTGTTTTCAATATCCTGAAGCAACCAACAGCAGCAGAATGTTTTGGTGATACGGCCATGTTTATTTTTTATCTATAGATGCATATTTACTCATTCATGATTTTAATTTTTGGCTTAAAATAACACAGTTTGTATTGCATGAAATAATAAAATAATTGTTTGGAAGCATTAATGATTATTCTATTCTGTTTTCAACTTTGTTCTACTGTTGATAAGAACTCCATATATGTAGTATAAACTAGATATACTATATTTACAAAGGGTTGTTTTCTGGTGATTTCTGTCATTCGTTATTTTCTGTGGTCCGGTATTGATTGACCTGGTCACAGGTGTGCCGAATTAAGGAGTTTTGAATGTATTTAGTATTAGATTTACTATTTAGTATTAGTATTACATATTTTAGAAGTACTTTACAATCCTTTAATAGTATAAGTTCGGCTTCCTTTTAAATCCTCTAGATATTGAAATGTGGAATAATTATGAGCGAACTAATTCCTTTGGGCGTTACTAATATTATATATTAGACTATCTCTTGTTTCATTCTACCTGTCCACTTTAAGCTAAGATAGCTAACTATGCTTCACCCTTTCATGTTGTCTAGCCAGATCTGGCCAGCAAAATAATTCCATTTGTTTCCAAGAAAATCTACAAGAACATATCCTAGTGGCAGTTGTCTTTTTAAAGATGAGATATCACTGTTTACATTACATATATTTTACACTCTAACTATTGGCCGAAACGTCTTGAATACGGCAATAAAGACGAGGACAACAGTCAAAACAATGTACATAATTACAATACCTAATCTCAGAAATATAGACAGGAGATTGTTATATAATACCGCTGTAAAAACAACGGAGGACACGTATATATAAAAATACTAGCAGGATACCCGACGTTGCTCGGGAGAAATGAAAGCTTTAAAACAAATCCATGGTCCTGGAGCTCAGGCTCAGACTCAGCCTAAAGAATATTTGAAATTATAAAATAATACAATTATATATATATATACTAGCAGTATAGCCCGGCGTTGCTCGGGTGTAATGAAAGCTTTAAAACTAATCCATGGTCCTGGAGCTCAGACTCTTTGGACGTTGGCGCGAAAGACTAAAAAGCAACAGTTGTTTTCAATTAAAGCGAAACCGTAGACTGAAAGAGAAATAAATGGATGTAAGTCAAATTTTGATTTCCTGGTATCGATATCAAATAAGTTTTTTTCGTCGTAAACTGAATTTTGAAGTCTAAATAAGTCATCTGAGTAAATGGTATCATGGCTGAGACTAAGAACTACAATTATACCTACTTAGAGCCAAACCCGAAGCAAAAACTAAAATAAAAGGGCTGAAAAAAAAATACAGACATACAGGCAGATAAACAGACACACACACACAAACATCTTGCCTTTTATATATATTATCGATTTTCTGCACTATTGTAAAAACTGAAATCTTGAAACTTCTGAATATCGTTTCTTATGTCTTTGTTTATGAGTGTATCAAATTTGATTAAAATCAGATCACTCCTTCTATAATCCGATTTTTTCGATTATCAATTTTCGATATTTATCGGGGGTACCTCGACATAAAACCTAGCTAAGAACACTTGCAGACGCTTATAGTACAACTGTGTAAATTTTCAAGAAGATCGGTTCAGCCGTTTCGGAGTCTATAGGTAACGGACACACACACACACATACACACGCATACACACACAGACAAAGTTCCATTTATAAATAAGTTTAGATATATAATCTTATATTTTTATTCTTCTTCGGTGACGCCTGCGTAGAGGAATCGGATGGAGTTTGTGCACATGATGAAATCGTCGGGAGTTAGAAACTAGCGGTTATAATTGTTTAAAGAAGTTTGAAAGTTACGATGAAGTCAAAAGTGCTGTGAGCGATTGTCTGAGACATCAGTTCAAAGATTTTTACGCTGAGGGACTACGAAAGTTTATGCACAGATGGAAAAGTGTGTGACACTGGTGGGAGACTACTTTGAAAAAAAAAATTAAGCTTCTATCTGTATTAGAAAAATTCACATTAGAAAAATCCACCTTATTTATTGAATGACCATCGTACAAGGTATCATTGATATGTGCCGAATGAGAAATTTGGTAAACCCCTCTACCGTACCATACAACCCAGTCAGGATTAACATTTAGTACAATGTGTTCTGTCTATTGTCAAACTCGAGAAACATTGATATAAAGTTAGACATTAATCGCTGTCATCCTATAATCCATTGGATGCCATAAATATAAATTCTGTTATTAGCTTGTATAAGTTCTCTGCATTATAAAAACCATGAAATGACTCGGAACTGAAAAAAAAAAGCCAATTTTGCTAAGGATTGGAGAAAATGCAAGAAAATCATTTGGCAAATGGGAATTATTTTTGTTAATGGCGTTTTATTGTGTATGGCATGTGATAATATTTGGTCAGCCAGAGAGCCCGCATAATGAAACGCTTCAAGAGAAATACGAAAAAGAAAATAATTCCGGAAAGGATGAGAAGGAAGTGATTGCAAAGCCGGAGGAAGAGGAATCATGACCGACAAAGAAACATTGCTGTAAAGTGTAAAGATGAATAATACGGAAGAATTCCTAAATAAATAAGAGCATAACATTATAATATGACATTGGAAGGGAGGCAGGAATAGTAAAGGGTAATTGGGTTAAGTTTGAATGCGGCAGTAAACAGCATAAATAAGATTTGAAAAACTGAAATAGAAAATGTAAGTCGATAAAAGTCGAGCGAATGTAAAGAAAAGTGCAGAGAAAGTGAAAATGAAAGTGAAAGTAATGGAACAATGGGAGAATCTCGGGGAAATAGATGAAGTGATAGCAAAGGAACGAAAAAGGGTTAGAGAAAAAGGAAACAAACAAAACAAGAGAAATTTAGATGAAAGTGAAGACAAGGAAGGAGGAAAAAACATCTATCTATCTATTTTAGTCTGTTCATATCTATCTATCTATCTATCTATCTATCTATCTATCTATCTATCTATCTATCTATCTATCTATTAGTCTGTTCATATCTATCTATCTATCTATTTTAGTCTGTTCATATCTATCTATCTATCTATCTATCTATCTATCTATCTATCTATCTCAGTCTGTTCAATATCTATCTATCTATCTATCTATCTATCTATCTATCTATCTATCTGTTCAATATCTATCTATCTAGTCTGTTCTATCTATCTATCTATCTATCTATCTATCTATCTATCTATCTATCTATCTATCTATCTCTATCTATCTATCTATCTATCAAAACATTCCTTATCTATCTATCTATCTATCTATCTATCTATCTATCTATCTATCTCAGTCTATTCTATCTATCTATCTATCTATCTATCTATCTATCTATCTATCTATCTCAGTCTGTTCAATGTCTATCTATCTATCTATCTATCTATCTATCTATCTATCTATCTATCTATCTATCTATCTGTTCCTTATCTATTCTATCTATCTATCTATCTATCTATCTATCTATCTATCTATCTATCTAAAGCAGTTTATCTATCTATCTATCTATCTATCTATCTATCTATCTATCTATCTATCTAAATCTATTTTTCTATCTATCTTTATCTATCTATCTATCTATCTATCTATCTATCTAAATCAGTTTTTATCTATCTATCTATCTATCTATCTATCTATCTATCTATCTATCTAAAGCAGTTTATCTATCTATCTATCTATCTATCTATCTATCTATCTATCTATCTATCTATCTATCTATCAAGTAATTGCCAAAATTGAAATCTAAATTAGAGGAAAAGCAAAAATTTTCTATTAACAAATCAAACAATAAATAAAAATATTTCTCAATAGTTGAGCTGCCATTTTCAATATCAATTTGTAGTTTTTCGTAAAAGCTTTGAACAATATTTCAGGTGACATCAAACCTGCTTCTGTTGAATGACATTGTTTAAATCCTCAAGTCCTTTCAGCTTTCTATTTTGAACCAAATGTAATACCTCCTTCCCACAAAAAAGAAAAACAAAGAAAAAAAACTCTAAAAATTAGATATTTGAGATCAGGGAAGCTTTCTGCTTAAATTACTGGTTCTACTCGTCCAAGCCAATCATTTCGTAATTAATATTAAAAATTTCCCAGACAACATATTCGTAATGTGTAGGTTCTCTATCTGACTCAAATATCGTTGTTTGCAAATCCGTTCTTGAGAAATATGGAAAACGCTGTGGTCCAATATTTTATGAACTTTTCAATTGTAATATTTCCATCAATAAAGAAAGGTCCTTAAACTCTTGCTCATGGCATTTCTATTATGGCTTGGGCAACGTGATTGGTTCACTCTTCCAACAGAAATACTTTTTTATTATTTGATTAAAAAAAACAAAACTTATTTTAGAATATCAATTTGCTTTTCTTTTATTCTGTAATGAGAGACCGGAGAGCCGTGTTCCTGACGGACAAATACATATTTTAAATAATTTTTTCAAATCATGCGAGGCAAGACCGTCTCTGGTGCGAAGGAATTTACAGTGAGATAAAAAAAAAAACAAGGTACAGGGGATGTCGAAGAAAGGATAAGAGAAGGATGGAAATCAAGAAGATAAAAGATAGCACTAGACGTTACATTTAAACTTATCAAGATTGTAGCTACCAGGGAAGCAAGAAAACGGGAGTTCTACAAACGAAAAGTGTGAGAAAAGAAACCGTTAGAATAGAAGATAGTGTTACATTTAACTACTGCGTCTGAACATTTGCTATTGAAATAGCAATGGACTAGGCTTACGACGTTTTGATGTGAGAAGCTAGTTATAGAAGAGAAGTAATCTATAAGCGAAAAGGCCATGTTTTTTTTTTTTAACTCTTCTGGGGTGGGAAGTGATGACTGGGGAGCAGGGGTGGCAGTTCCCTATTTTTTTGGCTCCGATCCCTCTCTTGTAGTCATAGATCATGGCAGGATCAGTCAGGTGCTTTCTGGATTTGTACAAAGAACCGGTATTCTTAACAGAATATTTGGCGATGGAATGTATATCATTCAGTCAGTTAAGTGCCATACGGGGAACACGCTTGGGCGATCATGTGACTTTTGATACACGACTAAGTAGCTAGAAGATTTTTCCACCAGTAGATTGTCAGTTCTTTCTGCGATAGAATGGTTGCCAACCAACGCAAAATAACCAAGTCTGGCCTGCTATTCAACCCATAGATGGGGCGAAGAGATGAATTCATTCGACTGGGATTAGAACAGAGCTCTCTGATTTCTGGCGAATATCATTAAAACACAACGCACAAGATTTGTATAAGCGAGTTCTAATTTAGGGTTGAGATCAACTTCAGTCTCGAAGTAAGAGAATTGTTTTTTTTTTGCCTGCTATTTATTTTAAACTAGCAGTATAGCCCGGCGTTGCTCAGGTGAAATGAAAGCTTTAAAACTAATCCATGATCCTGGAGCTCAGACTCGTTGGACGTTGGCACAAAAGACTAAAAAGCAATAGTTGTTTCTATTTAAAGCGAAACCGTAGACTGAAAGAAAAATGAATGGATATAAGTCAAATTTTGATTTCCTGGTATCGATATCAAATAAGTTTTTTTCGTCGTAAACTGAATTTTGAAGGCTAAATAAGTCCTCTGAGTAAATGGTATCATGGCTGAGGCTAAGAACTACAATTATACCTACTTAGAGCCAAACCCGAAGCAAAAACTAAAATAAAAAGGCTGAAAAAAATACAGACATACAGACAGATAAACAGACATGCACAGAAACATCTTGCCTTTTGTATATATATATTATCGATTTTCTGCACTATTGTAACTGCAATCTTGAAACTTCTGAATATCGTTTCTTGTGTCTTTGTCTATGAGTGTATCCAATTTGATTAAAATCGGACCACTACTTCTATAACCCGATTTTTTTTATTATAGATTTTCGATATTTATCGAGGGTACCTCGACACAAAACCTAGCTAAGAACACTCGCAGACGCTTATAGTACAACTGTGTAAATTTTCAAGAAAATTGGTTCAGCCGTTTCGGAGTCTCTAGGTAACGGACACACAAAGACATACACACACACACACACACACACACACATACATACACACACAGACAAAGTTCCATTTATAAATAAGTTTAGATATATAGATTTCTTTTGCCTGTATAGAATGTCTGAGTGTTCCGTAGGGTTTCTGTTGGTGAGTCAGTTTGTTTATCAACAGATCAAACATTACGATTAATTTGATTGTGCAGTAATGTGATAGGTACCGACTTAGCGGCTGGAGTCAAGCCGCTTCCCCACCGACGGGATATGGCTTCCCTTTGTCTCTTCTATAAATACCTTCATGGCTTCTGCTCTAACAAACTTAAGACACTGGTGCCCCTGCAACAGGTGTTTACTCGTGCAACCAGATTAGCAACTGGGTCTCACCCGTTCAAAGTTAGATCAACCAAATACAGACGGCAATTCTACTCCTGCAGCTTCTTTTTTTCTCGCACTTCCCGTCTGTGGAACTCGCTTCCATATTCTTGCTTTCTTGACAGCTATAACCTCCAGGAATTTAAATGCAATGTCAATACTCATCTCTTAACCACTTGACTCTAGTTCTTTCTTCACCACCCTGTATATCCTTTCCTTTCTCTCCACCTTTGCAACTGTCATCACACCTGTATTCCCATCATTCTCTTGCTCCTTTCTAACTGGTTCGTCTTTCTCTTCACTCTCTTCTACTTAATCTTTTACTCTTATGTAGTCCCCTGCACATCAGTGGCATTACCGCCTTGCTCGGGGTGATACGATTAAAAAACAAAACAAAAAAAAACATAAATACTTTGAAAACAACGTTATAGCTTAAAATATTTATTGTATGCAATTATATGACCTCAACTAAATATATTATGAACATAACTGTGTGCGTTTAACTCGATATATCTAAACTCAGTTGCATGCCTTCAACAAAATCTGCTTTAAACGCAGTTGTATGCCTTCTACTAATTCAGGGGTCGGAAATCCTTTGGAGATTGAGGGCCAAAAAGCTATGTAGAATCATGGAGGAGGGCCAAACAGCTATGGCTCCAATTTCATGGAGAAGAACCATGTTATTAAATATGTGAATAAATTTTCTATGTGTTTGAAGAAAGCAAGGATTCAATATAATTTAATATCTGTCGGGAATTTTGTTAAAAAACATATGACATCTTAAAAATAAATGCTTCATAAATCTACTGAAAAAGATTCCATTAAAATCGGTTGAAAACATTATTTTATATTCATTTAAAAGTGCCCTCTCACAAAAGCAATTTCACAGAAAAAGTGAAAGTGAAGCCGTACGCTAACTTTGGCAATTCCTACAAATAAAAAGTAAAAGTAAAACTCATTCTCCAGACAAAAAGAAATAATTTTTAAAATTTCGACTCAATATATTCAGATTATCAACTGTCACTTTGGTTTGGTTAACATATTATTATAAAGAATACACATTTAAGTGCCGAATTTAGGTTCGTCGTCAGTGTTGTTGCTTCTGTGTCACTAGAAGCTTCGGGTCTAAATAAACAACAGGCTTCTTCAATAGGCGATCCGACCGAATATGATCAGAATTCGGCCCGCACCCAGACTAAATATTTGCTACTAGCTTTAGGACGTGCATGATATTACCCTGGAAAACAGCAACCAATCAAGACTTTAGTTAAGCTATTCGATGTTATAGGTCGGGTATGCTCGGTTGTACTAAATTTCCTACATTCAAGACAGGATATTTTTGGAGGAAACGAAGAAAACAAACCAATATATATATACGGTCATGTCACGTTGGATACACCGGTTCCCGCTCGATCACCGAAGTTAAGCAACGTTGAGCCTGGTCAGTACTTAGGTGGGTGACCACTTGGGAATACCAGGTGCTGTTAGCATTCACGGATGTGCGTTGGGGTGCGGTGGATGTCGGCTTGGAAGGGGAAATCGGTGAGCCGAGTTCCAATTTCAGTCGAGCACGCTGCATTCACTTGCTCACTGGTACTCTTGGGAAAGGTATTAATCCGTTCGTTCCCTCCAATTATGGGTTAAATAATTGAGGTCTGCTGTTCGTGCGATTTGTGGCAGTCATCTGCACCAATTGTTTGTTATCAGCAGTTCCAAGAAGTGTGGATGGTACTACACAATGCCTTCACCACTATAAACAAATCTCTGTGTGGTTGTCTTGCTGGAAAAAGGTTGGACCCTCATACGTTGAACGCGACGGGAGAATCCATTATTATATATTAATAAAACGTTTTATCATATTGCCTCGCCTCACGACTTTTCTTTCTCGTCTTCCCCTTTTAACCTCGTTATTATATACTAATTATTTGGTCTTTCTCTTTTATATCTTTACTAGCAGGATAGCCCGGCTTTGCTCGGGTGTAATGAAAGCCTTAAAACTAATCCATGGTCTTGGAGCTCAGACTCAGCCTAAAGAATATTTGAAATAATAAATAATTGCGACAATTTACCAATCGCAATCAATCAAAAAAAAAAAAAAAAAAAAAAAAAAAAAAAAAAAAAATATATATATATATATATATATATATATATATATATATATATATATATTATTAGCAGTATAGCCCGGCGTTGCTCGGGTGTAATGAAAGCCTTAAAACTAATCCATGGTTTTGGAGCTTAGACTCAGCCTAAAGAATATTTGTGTGAAGTTTGGTGAGAATCGGAGAAAAAATTGTATATGTGTATGAAGGATATACAGACTGATAAACAGACACACACAAACATCTTGCCTATTATATATATATATTATCGATTTTCTGCACTATTGTAAAAACTGCAACCTTGAAACTTCTGAATATCGTTTCTTATGTCTTTGTCTATGAGTGCATGAAATTTGATTAAAATCGAACCACTACTTCTATAACCCAATTTTTTCGATTATCGATTTTCGAAACTTATCGGGGGTACCTCGATACAAAACCTAGCTAAGAACACTCGCAGACGCTTATAGTACAACTGTGAGAGTGATTGAAATGACAGACTATTTACAAAAAACAAAAAAAAAACCAAAAAACTTCTAAAATGCTGTAAGCAAAATATTTACGTGTTAAATACTGGTTAAAAAATAATAGCGTGTGCATTTTAGTTAAAATAGATTACCTCCTCCCCACCCCCAAAATTATCCTCAAGAGAAGAAATTCTATACTTCTATCGTGTGCAGAGTAAGGTACCGAGCCGGACAAGATTCATTCGAGGGCCGGATGTGGCCGGATGTGGATCGCGGGCAGGGGGTTGCCGACCACTGTACTAAATAAGTCCTGAACGCATTTTTATGGTTTCAACTAAAAATTGTCCGAACGTTATTGTATTAGTTAGTTAAGTGCCATACGTGATACACGCTTGGGCGATCATGTCTCGAAAGAGACATGACTGACTGGGCAGAAGATTATCCCGCAGTAGGTTGCCATTGTTTTCTGCGGTAGACTAGTTGCCGACCTAAGGCTATAGAACCCAATCTGTCCTGTAATTTAACCCATAACTGGAAGGAAGAGACGGATTAATTTTTTGGCAAGGGTATTTGCGCGTAAGTGAATACAATGGATTCAACAGGAATTCGAACTCGGCTCCCCGGTTTCTCGTTCCGAGACGATATCCACTGTACCACAACGCACATAAACATCATGATGTCTTAAACTAAATATACTTTGAACGCCAAAGTATGCCTCCAAATAAATATATTTGGAACATAATTATGTTATAAACTAAACATATTTTAAGCGAAATTATGTCTCTAAACATATAACTTATACGCCATTGTATGCCTTCAAATAAATATATCTTGGTACGCCGTCGGCATCTTTTCACTTTGTTTTTTTTTTTCTCAATTGGAGTAGATAGATCTATCTATCGCCCGGTTCACACTCCACCCACGTCTATTGAACAGGTTAAGAGGTTCATCCCTTGTTCCCTGTTTAGGATGTGGTTTCCGGCTTTCTCTTTTCTAATTTTGTCACTATTACGTACCCACCTGCACCTGCACATCAGTGGCGTTACCGCCTTGCTCGGAGTGATACGATTAAATATATATATATATATATATATATATATATATATATATATATATATATATATATTTGTTGAAAGTAATTTGTGACTTCAGTTAAATATATATTGAAGGAAAATGTATGAATTTTCCTATACATGTTTAGAAAGAATAGTATGCCTTCGTCTAAAAATATGCGTTCATATAAACATATTTTGAATGTAACTGTATGTATCTACCTAAATATATTTTGAACGGAACTGTATGCATTCAACTATATATATATATATATAGGGGTTAGACAAAATAATGAGAACACCTTCAAAATACATAAAAATAAATTTTAATACGGTTAGGACCCTCAGTAATAACTGCCTTAATCCTGCGAGGTATGGCCTTGAATGGTTTCTAAAGAGATTTTTGTCCATTCTTCTGTCAAAACTGCTTCAAGTTCCTTTAGCGATATCGGTAGTGGATATCGACTTCTCACTTTGTCTTTTAATGTGGACCACAAATGCTTAATAATATTCAAGTCTGGGGACTGTGGTGGCCAGACAAGGTGCTCTACTACATCAGAATGTTCCTCGTACCATTCAGAGATGACTTTAGCTGTGTGGATTATGCATTATCATCCTGGAATACTGCATTTACTTCCAGGAACAATTCCTAGATCATGAGATGCACCTGGTCAGATAAAATGCCTAAATAGTCCTGACTACCGATTCTGTCATAGAGGGAAACCATTAGGTCAGCGGTTTTCCATGATATTGCTCTCCAGATCCTCACAGATCCTTCTCCATGTTTCACTGTAAGAAGAAGGCAGTCTGGTTCATGTGCTTCTTTAGGCTGCCTCCAAACGGAAACTCGGCCGGTGGTCGGAAATAAAGTGAATGATGATTCATCAGAGAATTATCACATTTTTCCACTGCTCCATAGACGAGTTATGATGGTTTTTACATTAATCTAAACGCTTTGCAACGTTTGTTGTTGAGAGCAAATGTTTCCCTGAAAACCTAACCTGTGAAACTCTCGTCGGGCGTCTTTTGGAGATGCTCGATATGGTCATTAAGTTCGGCAGTCATTTTAAGGACTGTTGTTCTGCGGTCGTTTCTGACGATTCGCGTCAAAGACCGACGGGCTCTATCAGAAATCTTTGATTTTCTTCCTGAATTGTGGTTCGACGACGATGTTTTGCCGTGTTTACATATGCAGTAATTACTGATTTTCTTGAAAAATTACACAGTTGCAATATAAGCGTCTGTGAGTGTTCTTAGCTAGGTTTTGTGTCGCGGTACCCCCGATAAATACCGAAAATCGATAATCGAAAAATCGAGATATAGAAGGAGTGGTCCGATTTGAATCACATTTGATACACTCATAGACAAAGACATAAACGATATTCAGAAGTTTCAAGGTTGCAGTTCTTACAATAGTGCAGAAAATCGATTATATATATATATATATATATATATATATATATAAAGGCAAGATGTTTGTGTGTGTATCCGTTTATCTACTTGTATGTCTGTATTTTTTTCAGCCCTTTTATTTTAGTTTTTGCTTCGGGTTTGGTTCTAATTAGGTATAATTGTAGTTCTTAGTCTCAGCCATGATACCATTTACTCAGAGGACTTATTTAGCCTTCAAAATTTAGTTTACGACGAAAAAACTTATTTGATATCGATACCAGGAAATCAAAATTTGACTTACATCCATTCATTTTTCTTTCAGTCTACGGTTTCGCTTTAACTAAAAACAACTATTGCTTTTTAGTCTTTCGTGCCAACGTCCATTGAGTCTGAGATCCATGATCATGGATTAGTTTTAAAGCTTTCATTATACCCGAGCAACGCCGGGCTATACTGCTAGTTCTTGAATAAAATTGTATGCCTTACCTTAATTATATATTGGACTAAATATATATTAAAATAGATATTTTATGCCTTTATCTAAAATTGTTTGAACGCAATTGCATAATACAACATTTATACTTTCATTTATATTTTAGAGCAATTGTAATTATTTAGAAGTGGTAGTACCTGTTAGGGCCACAGCTATAGGAACATAGCCCTCAAACTGGGATCAAAACATTATGAAATTATAAAATTAGACTTTTTTTTAGAAATATATACATTAAAATAAACTTTTATTGAAAAAAAGATATTTTTGAAAGAAAACTATTACCAACAATACATTTTTGAAAGAAAAAATATTCTCAGCAAAACATTTTTGAATACAAAACTAGATCACATTTTAATATTGTAAAATAAAGAATAAAAACAAAAACTTTTCATTAAAATCTGACTAAATCAACCTTCTCACTATAACCGAACATTAAAAATATTACAATAAAACCCCACCATTTTGGCATTAAATGAACCACAAAATTGTTGATATGCCGTTAAACAACTCAAGTAATTCTTTAACTAAATATATCATAAAAGCAATTGTATGTCTTCAAATAAATATACACTGAACGCAATTTTATATGTGACACTAAAATATATTTTTAGCGACATTGTATGGCTTCTCCAAAATATATTTTAAACGCACTTGTATACCATCACCTAAATATATCCGGAACGCAATTTTATTCTTTCACCTACTAATATTCTGAATGCAATTGTATGCCTTCTTTGAAATATATTTTAAAAGTAATTTTATGCCTTCAAAGAAATGTATCCTGAAGGCAATTATATATCAGTAACTAAATATATTTTGGATGCAATTGTATCCCTTCAATCGAAATATATCCTTAATACAACTGGATGCCTGAACCCAAGCCTATTTTGAACGCATTTGTATGCTTCTCTTAAATATATCCTGAAAGCACTTATATTCCTTCATCTAATTATATCCTGAACGCAGTTGTATGCATTTTCTGAAATATATTTTGAATTCAATTGTATACCTTCTCATATATTTAGCCACAACGCAGTTGTAAACTTTAATTCTAAATATAATTTGAACGCAATTGTATGCCTTTACCTACATATATCCTAAACGCAATTGTATGTCTAAACTTGAATATATTTTGAACGCAGTTGTACACCTTCAAGTAAATGGTTCTGGGCATGACGGTAAACTGCATCCGGCAGCAAGGCCTCTGATTGGGTGGTTGTGAGAAGCATGGAACCACCTCTTAATTGCAGTTGTTCGCAGGTTCACCCTGTCCCGGAGTGGTAGCGCCTGTTAGGGTTCCAGCTATGGGCAAATAGTTAGCCCCACCCTAAACTGGCGTCAAAACACTATAAAAGTATAAAAATACAGTTTTATAGAAATAGATATATAGAAGACTTTTATAGAAAAATAAACATTTTTGAAGGAAAAATATTACCAACAATACATTTTTGAAGAAAAAATTATTACCATACAACATTTTTGAAAGAAAAAATTAATCTCAGCAAAACATTTTTTAACACAAAACTAGAAAACATTTTCAGTTTTCTAAAATAAAAAAGAATAAAAACAAAAAAATTCATCAAAATCTGACCAAATCAACATTGTTACTATAACTGAACATTAAAAAATACCTACCTTTTTGGCATTAAATAACTCACAGAGATTGATATGCCGCTAAACAAAACTCAAACTCTTTCCTTCCTTCAAGTAAATATATCCTGAACGCAATTTTATGCCTTCACATAAATATATCTTGATCACAATTTTATAGCTTCACCTAATTATATTTTGCACTCAATTGTATCTTTTTGACTCCATTTATCCTGAAAGCAATTGTATGCCTTTAACAACAAATGATATGTATTGTTTATCATTTTACCTGCAATATATTTTGTTGTTGTAAATTTTCCTCATATAAAAAAGCATCTTTCATACTTTCATAGTGATTTTGTTTGGGAGGTTTGCTATTTACCCCCACCTGTTTCCTTAACAGATGTTACAACGTCTAATCTCACATCAGTTGTCTGTTACAGAATGTAATTCATGGTCACCCCCAGGAATACTAGTGTTTCTGTCTCTGTACCCTTATTCAGGTAGAAGTAGATTGATTGCAGTTTGTTGTATTGTTTGTGCCTGGCATTCTATATATAGGGTGCAGCAGAAATATTCCCTTATATACCTCATATAAATACCTTCCACACAATGGTAAGATATTATCTAGTAGAATAAACCATTGCCACTAATATCTTCTGTTTACAATTATTCACTTGACAATAAATGCTAAAAATAGTACGAAAACATCATTTTTTAACACACTGGGGTGGCCTAGAAATTATGGCCGGTAGTGTATTTCCTCGCTTAGCATTATTCCTCATCTAATTAAAAAAGACGGAAAGTGCGACACAGAGATTCGAAGGTGAATTTGCATGGCGAAGGAAGCATTCAAGAAGCTGAGTAGAGTATTAAGAAATAGGACAATTTCGCTAGAAACAAGGAAGAGAGTACTGGATTGCTATGTGTTTTCAGTTTCTCAACATAGCAGTGAATGCTAGACAATACCATCAAAGATGTTGGAAAAACTTGAAGCAACTGAAATGTGGTTCTATAGAAGGATGCTGCGAATATCATGGATCTAGCATGTGAGCAATGATGAGGTCTAGGAAATTAATACTGAGCATCAGGAAGAGACAACTGAAGTTCCTGGGACACGCAATGAGGAAGAAGGGCTTGGAGAATCTGATACTAACAGGCCAGATAGAGGGAAAAGAGATAGGGGAAAGCAACGGATAACATATTTGAAGGACCTAATCAGGTAGATGACAGAACGAGGATTGCACAGAAGACGTGCTAAGAGCCACCGGGGATAGGGAAACGTGGAAAGCCATGATCGCCTACGTCCTGAAGGGACAAGGCACATATAAGAAGAAGAATAATTAATATTTATAAATCATCATTAGACGTCTTTTGTAATTCTAGAAACAATTAATTTGCTTCATTGTCTTGTGTCCGATTTATCCCAAACCTTTGGCGTACATCAGTCTTTATTAACTACACGTCATCAGTTTTTCTTTTCTTCATATATAGTTGATTTATGAATGTCAAATACCTGGAGAATTTGACATACGTAAAATATGAGGAAACGTAGATAGCAAAACTGTGTTCCGACACAATTTCAGTCGGATGAGTTAGAAAAACTCTACTTAAAACATCATTGTTGCTCTGTCCATAATATTCTCAGTATCCTTCTGTACAGCCACATCCCTTTCTCTTCTTCGTCCCTGAGGAAACTGGTCCAACATTAACTGTCATATAAAAGAATTATTAATAATGTCGGAAATTTACAGATGTAACGGGTCTCCTGATTGGCTGATTTAACCCGAACCTCGTTTTGAACTTTAGGCGGGCTTTACCAGAGGTTTTATGTTTTTTTTCTGATGGTTTTTGTTCTCTCCTTTTTTCAGCTAGCACGAACAGTATCGGATGTATTTGTGCCGCTCCGGATTTTTGTTGCAGCAGGGCCTAAATTGGCGCCCACTTGTCTCGCTATATCGAGACCATCTTACCAATTCTTTGTAATCTTTTAGGCTAATGCCACAACTTTGTAACAGAGAAAATCTCTTGTTACCCTTCTTACCTTAAAAAGGATACCCTATGGGCAAAGCCTTGCCTTCCTAGAGAAAAATTCTCTAAGCACTATCATCTTATACCAAGATAAGAAACTGTGAAAGAAGCTGACCCAGAAGAAAGTTCCTGTACGTCGCGGATCGCAGTTCCTTGTGTCTTTTTCATCCCACTCCTAGACGGAGGATACTATACCAAGCTAAGCAGAGAAAAGAGACTATACCAAGCTACACTGTAGCAGCAAAATTCAGCATATTTTTGCAAGACAAATAAATTGTTTTTCCTATACCAGGTATGTCTTGTTATGTTTGATAATTTCCTTTCACTGCTTAAGCGCTATGTGAATATATTTCTCACAATAAATAGCAATTCGAAACTCTTTTATGTTATCAAATAAATTTCGTAACTTCTTTTCTTGGAATCTTATAGCCTCACAACAAATATGTAAAGATGCAGAAGGCGATTATCTCTCTTTACATGATGAATCAATCAACCTCTGAAAAGGACCTCAAAGGTTACGTAACAATCCGTGAGTGAGGACAACTCAAGTTTGCAATAAATAGTTTCTGGTGAATTTCTGGCAGGAACAGAATTCATAGCCGGTCGCTCGTAGGACGAGCGAATGACATGTGCCCTAAATATGAAACATAAAATATATCACCCGGACTGGCCGTGTCCTTCCTAGACCCATTAAAAGTAAAGTCATTTTTTATATTCGCCCAATCACATATTATTAGGTTGTCCCAAAAAAAGATTGCAAAAGATTGAAATTTTATTCGCCAAGTAATCTAAGGTTACCAGAAAACATTTGCAAAAAATTGAAATTTTACTCACAAAAACAACAAAGAATTATTGCTCAAAATAAAGACCATCATTTTCCAAGATTTTCTGCCATCGATTTGCAAACTTTCGGATTTGGTCAAAGTACCATTTAGCCGGCTTCAAATCAAAGGATTCCTCGACTTCATCAAACGAGTTGAATCGGCGGCCCTTCAGAAAGTGTTGCATTGAGCGGAAAAGGCCGTAATCTGATGGAGTCCAGCCAGGACTGTAGGCTGGATGTGGCAGAACCTCAACGCCGTCCAGCTCTTCAAAATTGTCTTTGGTCTTCCTGGCAGTGTGTGGCTTGGCATTGTCCTGCTGCATCAAAGCGCGCTTTCGGTTGATCAGAGCCGGGTACATTTGCTTCAACTTTTCGTAGACCCGCTCAAGTTGCTGACAGTAAAGTTCGGCACTGATGGCACGACCATTCGGAACCAACTCAAAATGCACGATTCCTTCAAAGTTCCACGAAACGCACAACATGACTTTCTTGCTGAATCGATCTTGTTTTGGAACCGACGGTGTCTCTTGCCCTTTCTGAACCCATCGCTTGTCTCGATTGTGCTGGACCAGATAGACCCATTTCGCAAGTGTTTACGAACTTTTGGGACAATCTAATAGATATTTAACAAGTTTCAGGAAATATGAGTGTAAAATATGGATAGAAGATTGTGTTGCAGCAGTCGTTGTGGACTATTATTCAAACACTTCTACTTCTTCTATATGCCCTGTCATTTCAGTACGGAGGCGATCATGGCCTCCCTCGTCTCCCTATTCCTGGTGGCTCTTAACACGCATTCTCCTGTTACACCAACAAACCCCCGCTCTACCATTTATCTGCTCAGGCCTATCAAGTATGTTACACGCGGTCTCTCCTTCCCTCTATCTAGCCTGTGAGTATCAGGTTCTTCAAACCCTCTTTCCTCATTACCTGGGAAATTCAGCTGTCTTTTCCTGATACTCAGCATTAATTTCCTTTTCGTTTCCTTCCTTTTCGAAACCTCATCATTACTCACGTGCCTGATCTATATTATCCGTAGCATCCTCCTGTAGAACCCCATTTCAGTTGCTTCAAGTCTTTTCCTTCATCTTCGATGAGATTGTCCAGCATTCACTACCATATTGAAGAACTGACATCACGTAGCAGTCCAATACTCTCTTCTTTGTTTCTAATGAAATTTTCCTGTCTCTTAATACTCTACTCAGCTTCTGGAATCAGTCCTTCGCCATGCCAATTTGCCTTCGGATGTCTGTGTTTCATTTTCCGTCTTCTGTTAGAACACTTCCAAAGGTATTTAAGATTTTGCACATATTTGTTGGGACGCCCGCGCCTATTCGGCTATAATGGACTATTGCATTACTATGTAAAGTAATGGTGGCATCTACGTAGGAGAGTGCGCCTCGCATTTTTTGTCTTTTTTTACTTATTGCAAGTTGGATATACGTGTTTTTGTTGCCCGAAGTTTAATTGTGAGTACCTGTTTTTTGCTGTCTTTATTCTGTCTTCGTCGCGCGTGGCGCTTCTGTGAACTTTTGTTAAATTTTTGTGTTTTGTGAGGGGGGGGGCAAGTCAAGCTATGGCTTTGTCTCCCCAGCCCTCAACTTCTGACGCTGTGCCCACGGTGACTCCCTCACCGAAAGTATGGGTAAAAGCACCAATTAAAAAAGATGCAAAATACTACCTGCAAATGCAGGAGAAATATAAAGAATATATTAACGATAACGAGTTAATAGTAGTCCCGGAAGTGGTAAATGTCATCGCACCAAGAACAATCTCCCTGCTGACATCCGATGTCAAAACACGAAAATTTATCAGTGTAAGCAGGGAGAGCATGGAGGAGGCTTTAAAGGCCTTAAATATTGTACCCTGCGTCCTGGCGAGAAGGTCCCGTGCTATGTGGGATGTCCTATTGAGCACGGAGACGGAAGCAAAGAATTTGGCCGGTAATACCTTGGAGGCCAAGGGTATCCAGATGCAAACAGAATATCTGGGTACTCGAAAAACAAAGATAATTGTTCATGGAGTGCCGGTCGACATTGCTTGTGACCATATTGGAGCTTTTTTTGCTCGATTTGGAGCTGTTGAGGAGGTGGCGAGGATAACAAGCAAGGCAGGTGTGGCCACGGAGGACGTCAACGTCAGCGTGATCGTGGACAGGCCGAACTTATTTAAAGTCCCCGATATTTTGCTGTGCCGTGGCCGGAAACTTTTTGTTGTCGTGGAGGGAAGGAAGCCGCACTGCTGGGCGTGTGGTCTGGCCGGACACACATTTAAAATGTGTCCGGGAAGGAAGCCAGAGGAGGAGGTGTCACCGGAAACACCGCCGGTGTCAAAAACAACAGTTCCTCCTGAAAAAAAATCAGAAGCCAAAAGCAGTGAATGGACGGAGGTGGTTAGGAGGGGGAAGAAGGTTGCTTCCCCTCCTCCGCAACATGCCAAGACCCCGTCTCCCGAGAAGAAGCCTCGTGTGGAGGCAAAGCAGCAACAACAGCAACAACAGCAGCAGGGGCAAAAACAACAACAACAAAGACAACAACAAAGTCAAACGAGGGAGCAGCAGCAGCAGCAACAACAAGTAATGGAGGAGGAAATGCCTCTCCCCCCGTTCCTCATCGTTGAAGAGAGGACGGGAGGAGGATGAGGAGGTGTCCCAAAAAAGGGGAAAAAGGAAGTACATGAACGAGGCAGAGCGGAGAGGGTAAAGGAAATTACCAGAACCCAATCCGCCTCTACATCACCCACAAGAACTGTGTTTCTTGAGGGGAGGAGTAAGTCCACCTCCCCGATAAGAAAAATAACTTCTCCTTCCCTCACACCTCCTACACCCTCTCCCCAATCAGAAACCTCATCCCCAAAAAATAACTATCCCTCCCCGAATCCAGACAAATCCTCCCCGAAAAAGGAAAAAAAGAAAATAGACATATTCTGCACACAAGATATTTGCAAAATAGACAGACAGGCCTTAGAGAGGGACCTTTCTTCTCAGAAGAAGGCCCTCCTAAGGCCTTTATTCAAACTAAAAAATATTGATGGAAAGTCCGTCGAGGACCCTGCCAATTTTCCAGGCGCCCCCGGGGTACTGACTCTAATCAGAAATTCCGGGGGTAGTAGAACAAAAGCCTGGGAATTTATGCAGGGGGCTGTGGAGGCCTTTCCGGAAATTAAAATCGCCCAAACGGGTACTAAATGTCTTCAACGACTTTCTCATTTTTGTGCTGGGAGTGTCCCCGTCATCCTCCACCCATCATTATACAGGGCTGTAAAGCTAACCTTCCCTACGGACGTCGGCGGCATTGTCCAAGACGGACGAATTACGTCCGATATTGGCACAGGAAACCTTGGACAATCCGTCGGGGTCCCTACTCCCATTGATTTTCGCTCCGTATGTGACCAGAAATAATTTTCTGCTTTCTCTTTACAGGTCTAAACGATGTCAATTAAGTTAGCCAGTATGAACGTGAAGGGCCTTAGGGATCGAAGTAAGGCTGCCCGCCTGCTTCGGGACCTCTTGTCCTTCGGCGTGGATGTCGCCGCGATCCAAGAGACTCACTTTGTTTGCAAGGTCGATGCCTGTGTGCTGTCTAACGACTTTGTCGTCTATTCAGCATATGGGAACCGGCTGGCCAGAGGAGTTTCTTTGCTGGTCAAGCGTACCCTGGACGCGAAGGTGGATCTTGTCCATGTCAGTGCCGAGGGCCGGCTGATCGTGGCCGATATTGCAGTGAAAAGCAATGAGTTTCGTCTGGTTGCGGTTTATGCGCCCAACGACCAGGAGGGGCGCGTCTCATTTTTTCGGCGGTTGGAGCCCTTCCTGGTGGATTCCAAGCGACTCGTCTTAGTGGGGGACTGGAATGCCATCCTGGACGCCAAGTTGGATAGAGGGTGGGGAGCTAGAGGGAAGGTACGTGATCGTAGCTTGGTCGATCTGATCGAGGACTTCGGTCTAGTCGATAGATACCGGGCCGATCACAAGGGCGGGAGAATGTGGACGTGGGCTAATAGTTGGCCTTCTACCAACGTGGTTAGCTACCTTGATAGAATGTTAGTTCGTGAAGCCGAGCTAGATTTCTTAGATTGTCCCACGTTCCACTGGCTAGGTTACTCGGACCACAAACTCGTTTGTGCCCGGGTAAATTTAGAAAATAGGGTTAGAATGGCTGGTTACTGGAAGTTCAACGTGTCCTTACTGGACAGGCGGGACTTCCGGCGCCAGCTAATTAACTTAGTGCAGCGGGCGTTAACTGGGGGAGTGATCGGGAATAAGTGGTGGGAGAACCTTAAGGATAGTATTAGGTCTTTCACCACCCAATTCAGCAAACGGCTCAAACTAGATAAGGCTGACAAGGTGAAGACACTTAGAGCTAATTACTCCCGGGCGGTGGCTGGTGGGGATCCCCTAGAGATAGCCATAGCTAAGGAGGCCGTGGAACGGCCGAATAGCGATCGTTACATGGGCCAGGTAGTTAGACATAAGTTAAGCAAGATGTCTTCCGAAGCTGTGAACATGGGCGCAGAACTGCGCAAGGAAGAAATTCGCCTCGGAGGCGACCGGTACATTCGAGAGGTTCGCAACCCGGAGGGACACACTCTGCGGTCGACTGACGACATGTGCGAGGCGTTTCGGCGGCATTTCGAGATCCTGTTTACCAAGGAGCCTGGTCTCCGTGATGAGGGGTTTCGCAGGTATTTGACTGACTTCCCCCGGCTTTTGCCGGCTGATGCAGCTAGCTGCGAGGGAGAGATTACGGAGGGCGAAGTGTACGCGGCGCTAAAGAAGGTCGGCAGAGGCAAATCGCCGAGTCTCGATGGTTTGCCCTATGAATTGTACTTGAGGCTGTCGCACATCTTTGTCCCGATTTTGACTGTCGTGTTCAACAACTGGTTCCGGCAGGGGTCCACCCACAACCGGTTCACCAGGGGTGTGATCACGCTGTTGAGATAAGGCAAGGATGTGGGGAGGGCGTGCAGTCCGGCCCTACGTGGAATCGCTGTCCCTGGTGGTGCTCGAGCCAGGGTTTCCGCGTACGCCGATGACGTCACTACTTTCGTGTCCTCCCGCAGGGACATCGAGGTGGTACAGAAGACGCTTGAACGGTTCGAACAGGTGACAGGGGCCAAGATTAACCGCAACAAGTCGTCCGGCTTGCGGTTAGGCGCCTGGAAGGGTCTTACCCTCCCGGGGCCCTTCGACTGGACGGACGGCCCGGTCTGCATTCTTGGAGTGTGGTTCGGGCCCGACCTACAGTTGGAGAAAAATTGGTCTGAAGTACTGGCAAAGGTAGGCGCGTCGGCCAAGACTTTGCGCCGAAGGAATTTGTCCTTAAAGGGTATGGCTGAGGCGTGTGCTACATACGTCTTTCCCATTATCCTTTACCAGTAGTCAGTACTTCCACTTTGTAAACGACATAGGAAGGCGATCGAGCGTTTGCTATTCTCCATTCTATGGAGAGGACGCAAACACTATGTCGACAAACGTGTCTGTTACCAACGTCCGTGTCATGGGGGTCTGGGAATGCCATACCTGATGGGCCATAAGGTTGCGTCAAGGTTGGTTTTTCTCAGGCGAGCGATTTCCGAAGACTCATTGCTTAGGGGGATAGTGAGGGACATGTTCCCTAGACTTACTATCACTCCCCCCATCTTGAGGCGGTGCCGTAAGCCTCGAGAGCGATCGAGTTTTCTCCTCGAATGTCTGGCGGCCCTGCGGGCCATTCCACGGTCCAGTGACCTTTCACGGCCTAGGAGAGTCTTCTATCGTGGGTTAGTGGAGGGCGTCGCAAAGGATTCATTACGTGATGTGCTACGCTTGTCGGAGGACGAGTTTCGCTCGTTCTGGTCTTGGGCGCCAGGGAGTGATTATCTCAACAACTCTGAGTTTTTGCTCACCTCGGAATCGCTTGCCTCTCAATGACAAGGCCTGGCGGATTTGCCAGATTGTGAACGCTGCAACCTTGGCTTGGAAGAAACGGCTTCGCACACCTTCTACCATTGTTCGCGGGTTCGCCCTCTATGGGACCGGGTCGGCGAGTTGACTGCTCGTATCGCGCCGCGAGAGCTTGTGCTCATTGATCGTGCATTCGCCTGTGATATTGTGTCGCCCCCGTTTTCTGGGATGAAGCGTATGGTGTTTCTGTCACTGCTAGCCACGGCTCGAATGGTGATTTGGACGACGCGAATGGAGGAGGTCTTGCGAGGTCAGCGTCTTTCACATCAGGATCTGATCTGTTATTTTGAGCATCAGCTCAAAATAAAGATTAGAACTGATTGGACGTTTGACTTCGACAGACTTCAGCAAAAGGTGGGTAAATGTGGCGAGCCTGGTTCGCTTGAACGGAGCTAATCTTGATTTTCTCTTTTAGATCTGCTGGTTACATCGGGGTGGATTCCTGTGGAACCCTCCCCTGGTTAAGCTAGTTCTCTCTTGTGTACCTAGTTAAACTGAATGAATGTGTTCCTAGCCTGTACCCGGCTTTCTCTTTTGTTATGATCCATGTCGAGATTCCCAACCTCCCCAGTTTGTTTTGGTCTCCTTTTATCTCGGCTGGTTCAGCCTTTTATTGTCCCATTCCGCTAATTTTTTACCCCCCTCCCCACTACCTTCTTGATTTCGCTGTTGGGCGGAATACAGCGGCTACTCTTTTTTTCTGGGATGGTCGGTTCTTACTAACATTGATTATTATTTTAGTTTAAAAATTTGTTGTATTTTTAGTTTATTTTTGGGTTCATTCCCCTCCCATCATTTCATTCTTTCATTAAATATTTTATATTATATTGTACAGTTTATTGTATTGTACATAAAGACATTTTTATTGTCATGGGTTATTCTCCCTATTTTTTAGGTGGCCCGTGTTAGTTTCTGGCATTGTGGTGTATGAAGGATTGGGAGTAGATGGATGGGTTCTTTTGGTGACTGTGCAAATTGTAACGAGTGAATGGGTCGTGATAGTGTTTAGCTAGGTATAGGATAGTTAAGCGAGAACCAACCTCTCCCCCTCCCTTTTTAGGTCTTGTGCCATAATTTTTTGTATTTTATACAAAGAATAAATACAGTGTGCCGAGCAGCCGTACTCTACTATGACACTGTCAGTTCTCTCTTCGGGTAGAGGGCGCTCTCTGCTTCCGAGCAGAGAGCTATAACCCAGTCGTGGTTCCGCCGAAGGGTAGAGGCACGACTGGGCAAAAATAGACAGACATTTTTTGGCCGGGCCATATAGCCCGGAAATCCCAGTTATATCTGACCATGTGTCACATGTTGCCCTTACTGGGAGGGACAACTAAATATAGAGTGTGCCGAGCAGCCATATCGACAAGTCAGTCGTAGACTTCCGGTGACGACCCGGAAGTACCCATTGCTCATACTACGTCTTACGACGGTTGAGACGATTAACCTCTATTCTTGTATTGGATACTAATAACCTTTGTAAATACTATTTTCACGGAATACAACGATTAACCTATTCCTGTTGTTGAGTTATTTATTCTTACTCACGACATAACAATATTTGATTTTGTTATTCGCCCTATATTTGGCATTTTGGGCTAATGGATATGTATTCGGTTTTCTTGCAGTTTATTTGTAGTCCTTTCTTGTTCCTCTTTTCAGCTACCTTCTGTAGGAGGTCTTGTAGTTACCTTTTTGTGTCTGCTATCAGCACTGTATCATCTGCATATTTTATGTTGTTCAGGTTGTGGCCTCCGATGACGAATCCTGGCATGACTTCTCGGGTCCTCAGAATAGTCTCGCTGTACAAGTTGTATAAATCCGATGAAAAGACACATCCTTGTCTTACGCCCATTTCTATCTTTGTATATCGGTTGAAATCGTTTCCTGTCCGTATGCAGGCGGTTTGCTGCCAGTAGAGATTCTTGGTTACTGTCATGCCTTTACCTAATATGTCGAAGTTACTGAACATTTCTATCAGTTCGTTGTGGCGAAATTTGTCGAACGCCTTCCTACAATCTATAAAACATAGGTACGCGTCCTTTTCATTTTTATTGCCGTTTTTGATAGCATCCTAATAATAAATATCGCGTTCTTTGTCCCAGTTTTTTTGACGGACCCATATTGTTCTTGTCCTATCTCTAACCTGATTCTGCTTTGCGCTCTATTCATCAGAAGAGTATTGTTATGTGGCTCTTCAAACTGATTGTTCGGTGGAGTTCGCACTCATTTGTACCTGGCTTCTTAGGCAGAGCTATGAAAATTGACCTGCTTAGGTTGTCCGGTATTATACCACTATTATAAATTTCATTTAATATTTCTGTCATTTTCTCTATGCCGAATTCGTCCAGGGCTGTCAGCAGCTCTATTACAATGCCGTCTGGTCTAGCTGCTTTGTTTCTATTCAGTTTGGCCATTGCTGCTTCCACTTCTGACTTTAGTACTTCCGGTCCGTCCTCATCTTTGTGTATTGTCTTTTGCTCTCCGATGTCATAGAAAAGATCTTTTATATATTCTTTCCATCGCTGGAGTATTTCCTCTTTCTCCAGTATAATCGTTCCGTCCTTGTCCTGTCAGTTCCCTTATTTTTATGCATTTCTGCTTTATTAGTCCTGCTTAGTCACTCTACATGGCATGAAAATTAAGTGGATTTGTTGTCGGGCTAAAAAGTAATTGCTCAACAACAAATCCAACATTATTTTGGTGATCATAGCTCTCCACAACTTCATATCCTAGCTTTAAGCGATATCTATCTCTATACTGTCCCTTCAGCTTTCTGATCTGCCATCTAATTACGCAAGCTCGTTTGATAGGTAACACGCTGCTGGCTGCCGTCCTCCTTGTCTAAGGACCTGTGAGTCTTAATATGTTATTCTTCGTCGCCAATTTGTTGTGGACTTGTGGCGAAACTTCGCCTGAAATTTATAGTGACCAGTTTGGTTGAAAGTAAGACACGGACCACAGGAGGTAGGTTCAAAACAGTGTATTAGTATAACAAGAACAATATATACAATGGAAGTGTTAGTGATGAGTAAATAGAAATAAGCAAGTCGAAACGGTACAGTTACGTTGCGTATTGTCTGACTAGTAGTTGGCTTTAACGGCGTACTAGCTGTCTTACTAATTGCCGTGCTTGACACTAATTAATTGTTTTTCCACTTCAGACAAAATGTTGCACAAAGCTTTTTTAATGTGGGTAATTCGGGCCATATAGTTCGGGCGAAAATTTATGTTTAATTTTCCCCAGACGAGACTACCCTTCGGTGGAGCCTCGACTGGGTTATTACTCTCTGCTCAAAGGCAGAAAATTAGACAATGCGCAAGGCAGAAAATGCCGTACTTTACTGTCTCTGGATGTCACGCAGGTAATTATATATCTTGAGGAAGAGTCCATTCCTCGTAAGAGGGCACCGTAACAGATATATATCCTATTTTAGCCGATTTATTTGCATATCCCAGTAAAGCGATATAGCAAAAAGAGGTGGACTTGCCCTAATCTTCTTAATTTGTTGTTCAAACGTGATATTTAGGGTACAAGGTGATTTTGAAACACCATTTTAATAGGAATCATTCGGATGGATACATAACAATGGAAAAGGTTATTTTTTTATGTTTTTACCCTTTGGTGTTCAGATCATCGTATCGCAATCTTATTATCAGCAGGATCTTTTCATTTCTTCTGTCAAATAAATTGTCTGGCATTAAAATTTAGGAGGTGTGCTGAAATTCTTTTTTTCTTTTTTTCTTGTCAATCATCTTCTTTCTCTGATCGTTCTTCTCATCAAGATTCGCAGCTGACAAATCGAGGGCAGGTGGTGAAGACATTAAAACGCTTATACAGGCTGCGATGGGTAAATTATCGCCATTTTATATTTCTAGTGTTGCGCATGCACGTAGCTTGTGCATTATTTTTTTTGACAACTGTATAGTAAGGTCAGTTGGGCTACGCCAGAAATTTGGAAACGGAAAGCCGTACTGGAATTCGCGCTGAAATCTTCAATACGAACATTTCAGAGTGTTCGGGTGTCAGTTTGATGACAGTGCCTAAGATACGGAAAGAGTTGGACGAGTATAATTGTGATTACGAAGGTGTTTAGAGTGATCACTAGTGATATGTACATGGTACCTCCAGTCATCTTCCCACAGAGCCCCAGACTCAACACGGAGGCCTACATCAAATGTCCTGAGGTGGTAGCGACACCCTGGTTTAAGAGAATGGCTTCAGGAGGACCTTATGTTTGATAAAAGCACTCTGGATCATGCCACACAAGCAGAAGAACACAGTCAATGCTGTCAGGAAATTTCTGTTACCACATCACCTCTTACATCTGGCTAGTTAACTCCTCAGACTGCGACACCCTTGATTATTATGTGTGGGGTAGAGTAGAGCGAGAGAACAACAAGATTTCTTGTAACACCAAAGATAAACTGAAGTCAAGGATGATGACAGCATTCACTAACTTGATAAAAAAAAAGAGACTGTCCAGAAGAGTTGCTAAAGTTTTCGAATTGTGGAGTTTGTAGTTAAAGCAAATAAAGATTTTAATAATTAAAATATCAATTATTAGTATTTCAATATTGTTGGGGAGTCCCCTTTCTTGCACATAATTAGAATATTAATTATTAGTATTTCAATATTGTTGGGGAGCCGCCATTTTTGCACATAAATAGAATATTAATTATTAGTATTTCAATATTGTTGGGGAGTCCGCTTTTTGCACATATTTTGAATATTAATTATTAGTATTTCAATATTGTTGGGGAGCCCCCTTTTTTGCACATAATTAGAATATTAATTATTAGTATTTCAATATAGTTGGGGAGTCCCCTTTTTTGCACTTAATTAGAATATTAATTATTAGTATTTCAATATAGTTGGGGAGGCCCCTTTTTTGCACATAATTAGAATATTAAGTATTAGTATTTCAATATTGTTGGGGAGTCCTCTTTTTTGCACATAATTAGAATATTAATTATTAGTATTTCAATATTGTTTGGGGAGTCCCCTTTTTGCACATAATTTGAATATTAATTATTAGTATTTCAATATTGTTGGGGAGTCCCCTTTTTGCACATAATTAGAATATTAATTATTAGTATTTCAATATAGTTGGGGAGTCCCCTTTTTTGCACTTAATTAGAATATTAATTATTAGTATTTCAATATTGTTGGGGAGTCCCCTTTTTTGCACATAATTAGAATATTAAGTATTAGTATTTCAATATTGTTGGGGAGTCCCCTTTTTTGCACATAATTAGAATATTAATTATTAGTATTTCAATATTGTTGGGGAGTCCCCTTTTTTGCACATAATTAGAATATTAATTATTAGTATTTCAATATTGTTGGGGAGTCCCCATTTTTAAACATAATTAGAATATTAATTATTAGTATGTCAATATTGTTGGGGAGTCCCCTTTTTTGCACATAATTAGAATATTAATTATTAGTATTTCAATATTGTTGGGGAGTCCGCTTTTTGCACATAATTTGAATATTAATTATTAGTATTTCAATATTGTTGGGGAGTCCCCTTTTTTGCACATAATTAGAATATTAATTATTAGTATTTCAATATAGTTGGGGAGTCCCCTTTTTTGCACTTAATTAGAATATTAATTATTAGTATTTCAATATTGTTGGGGAGTCCCCTTTTTTGCACATAATTAGAATATTAAGTATTAGTATTTCAATATTGTTGGGGAGCCCCCTTTTTTGCACATAATTAGAATATTAATTATTAGTATTTCAATATTGTTGGGGAGTCCCCATTTTTGCACATAATTAGAATATTAATTATTAGTATTTCAATATTGTTGGGGAGCCCCCATTTTGCACATAATTAGAATATTAATTATTAGTATTTCAATATTGTTGGGGAGCCCCCTTTTTTGCACATAATTTGAATATTAATTATTAGTATTTCAATATTGTTGGGGAGTCCCCTTTTTTGCACATAATTAGAATATTAAGTATTAGTATTTCAATATTGTTGGGGAGTCCCCTTTTTTGCACATAATTAGAATATTAATTATTAGTATTTCAATATTGTTGGGGAGTCCCCTTTTTTGCACATAATTAGAATATTAATTATTAGTATTTCAATATTGTTGGGGAGTCCCCTTTTTTGCACATAATTAGAATATTAATTATTAGTATGTCAATATTGTTGGGGAGTCCGCTTTTTGGCTTTATAATTGAATATTCTAATTATTAGTAATTCAATATTTTTAGGGAGTCCCTTTTGCACATGATGAGGAATATTAATTATTAGTATTTCAATATTGTTGGGGAGTCCCCTTTTTTGCACATAATTAGAATATTAATTATTACTATTTCAATATTGTTGGGAGCCCCCTTTTTTGCACATAATTAGAATATTAATAATTAGTATTCCAATATTGTTGGAAGCCCCCTTTTTTGCACATAATTAGAATATTAATTATTAGTATTTCAATATTGTTGGGAGTCCCCTTTTTTGCACATAATTAGAATATTAATTATTAGTATTTCAATATTGTTGGAAGCCCCTTTTTTGCACATAATTAGAATATTAATTATTAGTATTTCAATATTGTTGAAGCCCCCTTTTTTGCACATAATTAGAATATTAATTATTAGTATTTCAATATTGTTGGGGAGTCCCTTTTTTGCATAATTAGAATATTAATTATTAGTATTTCAATATTGTTAGGGAGCCCCCATTTTTGCACATAATTAGAATATTAATTATTAGTATTTCAATATTGTTGGAAGCCCCCTTTTTGCACATAATTAGAATATTAATTATTAGTATTTCAATATTGTTGGAAGCGCTTTTGCACATAATTAGAATATTAATTATTAGTATTTCAATATTGTTGAAGTCCTTTTTATAATTAGAATATTAATTATTAGTATTTCAATATTGTTGAGGAGCCCCCATTTTTGCACATAATTAGAATATTAATTATTAGTATTTCAATATTATTGGGGAGTCCACTTTTTTGCACATAATTAGAATATTAATTATTAGTATTTCAATATTGTTGAAGCCCCCTTTTTTGCACATAATTAGAATATTAATTATTAGTATTTCAATATTGTTGGAAGCCCCCTTTTTTTGCACATAATTAGAATATTAATTATTAGTATTTCAATATTGTTAGGGAGCCCCTTTTTGCACATAATTAGAATATTAATTATTAGTATTTCAATATTGTTGAAGCCTTTTTGCACATAATTAGAATATTAATTATTAGTATTTCAATATTGTTGAGGAGTCCCCTTTTTTGCACATAATTAGAATATTAATTATTAGTATTTCAATATTGTTGGGGAGCCCCCATTTTTATAATTAGAATATTAATTATTAGTATTTCAATATTGTTGGGGAGTCCACTTTTGCACATAGTAGAATATTAATTATTAGTATTTCAATATTGTTAGGGAGTCCCTTTTGCACATAATTAGAATATTAATTATTAGTATTTCAATATTGTTGGGGAGCCCCCTTTTTTGCACATAATTAGAATATTAATTATTAGTATTTCAAAATTGTTGGGGCCCCCTTTTTGCACATAATTAGAATATTAATTATTAGTATTTCAATATTGTTGGGGTGTCCCCTTTTTTGCATAATTAGAATATTAATTATTAGTATTTCAATATTGTTGGGGAGTCCACTTTTGCACATAATTAGAATATTAATTATTAGTATTTCAATATTGTTGGGGAGTCCACTTTTGCACATAATTAGAATATTAATTATTAGTATTTCAATATTGTTGAGGAGTCCTTTTTTGCACATAATTAGAATATTAATTATTAGTATTTCAATATTGTTGGGGAGTCCTTTTTTATAATTAGAATATTAATTATTAGTATTTCAATATTGTTGGGGAGCCCTTTTTTGCCTGTAAATTAGAATATTAATTATTAGTATTTCAAAATTATTTAGGGCCCCCTTTTTGCACATAATTAGAATATTAATTATTAGTATTTCAATATTGTTGAGGTGTCCTTTTTGCACATAATTAGAATATTAATTATTAGTATTTCAATATTGTTGAAGTCCACTTTTTTGCACATAATTAGAATATTAATTATTAGTATTTCAATATTGTTGGGGAGTCCACTTTTTTGCACATAATTAGAATATTAATTATTAGTATTTCAATATTGTTGAAGTCCTTTTGCACATAATTAAGTCATAAATTATTAGTATTTCAATATTGTTGGGGAGTCCCCCTTTTTTGCACATAATTAGAATAGTAATTATTAGTATTTCAATATTGTTGGGGAGCCCTTTTTTGCACATAATTAGAATATTAATTATTTAGTATTTCAAAATTGTTAGGAGCCTTGCACTTTTATAATTAGAATATTAATTATTAGTATTTCAATATTGTTGGGGTGTCCCTTTTTTGCACATAATTAGAATATTAATTGTTCTAGTATTTCCAATATTGTTGGGGAGTCCACTTTTTTGCATAATTAGAATATTAATTATTAGTATTTCAATATTGTTGGGCAGCCCTTTTTTGCACATAATTAGAATATTAATTATTAGTATTTCAATATTGTTGAGGAGCCTTTTTATTTTTTATAATTAGAATATTAATTATTAGTATTTCAATATTGTTGGGAGCCCCCTTTTTGCACATAATTAGAATATTAATTATTAGTATTTCAATATTGTTAAGGTGTCCTTTTTGCACATAATTAGAATATTAATTATTAGTATTTCAATATTGTTGGGGAGTTCACTTTTTTGCACATAATTAGAATATTAATTATTAGTATTTCAATATTGTTGGGCAGCCCCCTTTTTTGCACATAATTAGAATATTAATTATTAGTATTTCAATATTTTGTGCACATAATTAGAATATTAATTATTAGTATTTCAATATTGTTGGGGAGTCCTTTTTGCACATAATTAGAATATTAATTATTGATATTTCAATATTGTTGGGTCGTCCCCTTTTTTGCACTTAATTAGAATATTAATTATTAGTATTTCAATATTGTTGGGAGCCCCTTTTTTGCACATAATTAGAATATTAATCATTAGTATTCCAATATTGATGTGTAGCCCTTTTGAACATAATTAGAACATAAATTATTAGTATTTCAATATTGTTGGGGAGCCCCCTTTTTTGCACATAATTAGAATATTAATTATTAGTAATTCAATATTGTTGGGAGCCCCCTTTTTTGCACATAATTAGAATATTAATTATTAGTATTTCAATATTGTTGGGGAGCCCCTTTTTGCACATAATTAGAACATTAATTATTAGTATTTCAATATTGTTGGGAGCCTTTTTAGCACATAATTAGAATATTAATTATTAGTATTTCAATATTGTTGGGGAGTCCACTTTTTGCACATAATTTGAATATTAATTATTAGTATTTCAATATTGTTGGGAGTCCCCTTTTTACATAATTAGAATATTAATTATTAGTATTTCAATATTGTTGGGAGCCCCTTTTTTGCATAATTTGAATATTAATTATTAGAATTTCAATATTGTTGGGGAGTCCCTTTTTTGCACATAATTAGAATATTAATTATTAGTATTTCAATATTGTTGGGGAGTCCACTTTTGCACATAATTAGAATATTAATTATTAGTATTTCAATATTGTTGGGCAGCCCCCTTTTTTATAATTAGAATATTAATTATTAGTATTTCAATATTGTTTAAGGAGCCCCCTTTTGTGCACATAATTAGAATATTAATTATTAGTATTTCAATATTGTTGGGAGCCTTTTTGCACATAATTAGAATATTAATTATTAGTATTTAATATTGTTGGGGTGTCCTTTTTACATAATTAGAATATTAATTATTAGTATTTCAATATTGTTAAATTCCTTTTTTGCACATAATTAGAATATTAATTATTAGTATTTCAATATTGTTAGGCAGCCCCCTTTTTTGCACATAATTAGAATATTAATTATTAGTATTTCAATATTGTTGGGGAGCCTTTTGTGCACATAATTAGAATATTAATTATTATTTCAATATTGTTGGGGAGTCCCTTTTTGCACATAATTAGAATATTAATTATTAGTATTTCAATATTGTTGAGTCGTCCCCTTTTTTGCACTTAATTAGAATATTAATTATTAGTATTTCAATATTATTTGGAGCCCCCTTTTTTGCACATAATTAGAATATTAATTATTAGTATTCAATATTGATATTAATACCCCTTTTTTGAACATAATTAGAACATAAATTATTAGTATTTCAATATTGTTGGGGAGCCCCTTTTTTGCACATAATTAGAATATTAATTATTAGTAATTCAATATTGTTGGGAGCCCCCTTTTTTTGCATAATTAGAATATTAATTATTAGTATTTCAATATTGTTAAGAACCCCTTTTACTTTTTATAATTAGAATATTAATTATTAGTATTTCAATATTGTTGGGAGCCCTTTTGCTTGCTAATTAGAATATTAATTATTAGTATTTCAATATTGTTGGGGAGTCCACTTTTTTGCACATAATTTGAATATTAATTATTAGTATTTCAATATTGTTGGGGAGTCCCCTTTTTACTTTATAATTAGAATGATAATTATTAGTATTTCAATATTGTTGGGAGCCCCCTTTTTTGCACATAATTTGAATATTAATTATTAGAATTTCAATATTGTTGGGGAGTCCCCTTTTTTGCGCATAATTAGAATATCAATTATTAGTATATCAATATTGTTGGGAGCCCCACTTTTTGCACATAATTTGAATATTAATTATTAGTATTTCAATATTTTTGGGAGCCCCCTTTTTTGCACATAATTTAAATATTAATTATTAGTATTTCAATATTGTTGGGAGTTCTCTTTTTTGCACTTAATTAGAATATTAATTATTAGTATATCAATATTTTTGGGGAGCCCCCTTTTTTGCACATAATTAGAATATTAATTATTAGTATTTCAATATTGTTGGGAGCCCCTTTTTTGCACATAATTAGAATATTAATTATTAGCATTTCAATATTGTTGGGAGCCGCCTTTTTTGCACATAATTTGAATATTAATTATTAGTATTTCAATATTGTTGGGAGCCCCCTTTTTTGCACATAATGAGAATATTAATTATTAGTATTTCAATATTGTTGGGAGCCCCCTTTTTTGCACATAATTAGAATATTAATTATTAGTATTTCAATATTGTTGGGAGCCCCATTTTTTGTACATAATTAGAATATTAATTATTAGTATTTCAATATTGTTGGGAGCCCCCTTTTTTGCACATAATTTGAATATTAATTATTAGAATTTCAATATTGTTGGGAGCCCCATTTTTTGTACATAATTAGAATATTTATTATTAGTATTTCAATATTGTTGGGAGCCCCATTTTTTGTACATAATTTGAATATTAATTATTAGTATTTCAATATTGTTGGGAGCCCCATTTTTTGTACATAATTTGAATATTAATTATTAGTATTTCAATATTGTTGGGAGCCCCATTTTTTGTACATAATTAGAATATTAATTATTAGTATTTCAATATTGTTGGGAGCCCCATTTTTTGTACATAATTTGAATATTAATTATTAGTATTTCAATATTGTTGGGAGCCCCATATTTGTACATAATTAGAATATTAATTATTAGTATTTCAATATTGTTGGGAGCCCCCTTTTTTGCACATAATTAGAATATTAATTATTAGTATTTCAATATTGTTGGGAGCCACATTTTTTGTACATAATTAGAATATTAATTATTAGTATTTCAATATTGTTGGGAGCCCCCTTTTTTGCACATAATTTGAATATTAATTATTAGTATTTCAATATTGTTGGGAGCCCCAATTTTTGCACATAATTAGAATATTAATTATTAGTATTTCAATATTGTTGGGAGCCCCTTCTTGGCACATAATTAGAATATTAATTATTAGTATTTCAATATTGTTGGGGAGCCCCCTTTTTTGCACATAATTAGAATATTAATTATTAGTATTTCAATATTGTTGGGTCGTCCCCTTTTTTGCACTTAATTAGAATATTAATTATTAGTATTTCAATATTTTTGGGAGCCCCCTTTTTTGCACATAATTAGAATATTAATTATTAGTATTCCAATATTGATGTAGTAGCCCCCTTTTTTGAACATAATTAGAACATAAATTATTAGTATTTCAATATTGTTGGGGAGCCCTTTTTTGCACATAATTAGAATATTAATTATTAGTAATTCAATATTGTTGGGAGCCCCCTTTTTTGCACATAATTAGAATATTAATTATTAGTATTTCAATATTGTTGGGGAGCCCCCCTTTTTGCACATAATTAGAATATTAATTATTAGTATTTCAATATTGTTGGGAGCCCCCTTTTTAGCACATAATTAGAATATTAATTATTAGTATTTCAATATTGTTGGGGAGTCCACTTTTTTGCACATAATTTGAATATTAATTATTAGTATTTCAATATTGTTGGGGAGTCCCCTTTTTGCACATAATTAGAATATTAATTATTAGTATTTCAATATTGTTGGGAGCCCCTTTTTTGCACATAATTTGAATATTAATTATTAGAATTTCAATATTGTTGGGGAGTCCCCTTTTTTTGCACATAATTAGAATATTAATTATTAGTATATCAATATTGTTGGGAGCCCCACTTTTTGCACATAATTTGAATATTAATTATTAGTATTTCAATATTTTTGGGAGCCCCCTTTTTTTCCCCTTTTTGCACATAATTTAAATATTAATTATTAGTATTTCAATATTGTTGGGAGTTCTCTTTTTTGCACTTAATTAGAATATTAATTATTAGTATATCAATATTTTTGGGGAGCCCCCTTTTTTGCACATAATTAGAATATTAATTATTAGTATTTCAATATTGTTGGGAGCCCCCTTTTTTGCACATAATTAGAATATTAATTATTAGCATTTCAATATTGTTGGGAGCCTCCTTTTTTGCACATAATTTGAATATTAATTATTAGTATTTCAATATTGTTGGGAGCCCCCTTTTTTTGCACATAATGAGAATATTAATTATTAGTATTTCAATATTGTTGGGAGCCCCCTTTTTTGCACATAATTAGAATATTAATTATTAGTATTTCAATATTGTTGGGAGCCCCATTTTTTGTACATAATTAGAATATTAATTATTAGTATTTCAATATTGTTGGGAGCCCCCTTTTTTGCACATAATTTGAATATTAATTATTAGAATTTCAATATTGTTGGGAGCCCCATTTTTTGTACATAATTAGAATATTTATTATTAGTATTTCAATATTGTTGGGAGCCCCATTTTTTGTACATAATTTGAATATTAATTATTAGTATTTCAATATTGTTGGGAGCCCCATTTTTTGTACATAATTTGAATATTAATTATTAGTATTTCAATATTGTTGGGAGCCCCATTTTTTGTACATAATTAGAATATTAATTATTAGTATTTCAATATTGTTGGGAGCCCCATTTTTTGTACATAATTTGAATATTAATTATTAGTATTTCAATATTGCTGGGAGCCCCATATTTGTACATAATTAGAATATTAATTATTAGTATTTCAATATTGTTGGGAGCCCCCTTTTTTGCACATAATTAGAATATTAATTATTAGTATTTCAATATTGTTGGGAGCCACATTTTTTGTACATAATTAGAATATTAATTATTAGTATTTCAATATTGTTGGGAGCCCCCTTTTTTGCACATAATTTGAATATTAATTATTAGTATTTCAATATTGTTGGGAGCCCCAATTTTTGCACATAATTAGAATATTAATTATTAGTATTTCAATATTGTTGGGAGCCCCCTTCTTGGCACATAATTAGAATATTAATTATTAGTATTTCAATATTGTTGGGGAGCCCCCTTTTTTGCACATAATTAGAATATTTATTATTAGTATTTCAATATTGTTGGGAGCCCCATTTTTTGTACATAATTTGAATATTAATTATTAGTATTTCAATATTGTTGGGAGCCCCATTTTTTGTACATAATTTGAATATTAATTATTAGTATTTCAATATTGTTGGGAGCCCCATTTTTTGTACATAATTAGAATATTAATTATTAGTATTTCAATATTGTTGGGAGCCCCATTTTTTGTACATAATTTGAATATTAATTATTAGTATTTCAATATTGTTGGGAGCCCCATATTTGTACATAATTAGAATATTAATTATTAGTATTTCAATATTGTTGGGAGCCCCCTTTTTTGCACATAATTAGAATATTAATTATTAGTATTTCAATATTGTTGGGAGCCACATTTTTTGTACATAATTAGAATATTAATTATTAGTATTTCAATATTGTTGGGAGCCCCCTTTTTTGCACATAATTTGAATATTAATTATTAGTATTTCAATATTGTTGGGAGCCCCAATTTTTGCACATAATTAGAATATTAATTATTAGTAATTCAATATTGTTGGGAGCCCCCTTCTTGGCACATAATTAGAATATTAATTATTAGTATTTCAATATTGTTGGGGAGCCCCCTTTTTTGCACATAATTAGAATATTAATTATTAGTATTTCAATATTGTTGGGAGCCCCCTTTTTTGCACATAATTAGAATATTAATTATTAATATTTCAATACTGTTGGGGAGCCCCCTTTTTTGCACATAATTATAATATTAATTATTAGTATTTCAATATTAATGGGGAGTCCCCTTTTTTGCACATAATTAGAATATTAATTATTAGTATTTCAATATTGTTGGGGAGTCCCCATTTTTGCTCATAATTAGAATATTAATTATTAGTATTTCAATATTGTTGGGAGCCCCCTTTTTTGCACATAATTAGAATATTAATTATTAGTATTTCAATATTGTTGGGGAGTCCCCTTTTTTGCACATAATTAGAATATTAATTATTAGTATTTCAATATTGTTGGGGAGCCCCCTTTTTGCACATAATTAGAATATTAATTATTAGTATTTCAATATTATTGGGGAGTCCCCTTTTTTGCACATAATTAGAATATTAATTATTAGTATTTAAATATTGTTGGGGAATCCCTTTTTTGCACATAATTTGAATATTAATGATTAGTATTTCAATATTGTTGGGAGCCCCATTTTTTGCACACAATTAGAATATTAATTATTAGTATTTCAATATTGTTGGGAGCCCCCTTTTTTGCACATAATTTGAATATTAATTATTAGTATTTCAATATTGTTGGGAGCGCCAATTTTTGCACATAATTAGAATATTAATTATTAGTATTTCAATATTGTTGGGGAGCCCACTCTTTAGCACATAATTAGAATATTAATTATTAGAAATTCAATATTGTTGGGAGCCCCCTTTTTTGCACATAATTAGAATATTAATTATTAGTATTTCAATATTGTTGGGAGCCGCCTTTTTTGCACATAATTAGAATATTAATTATTAGTATTTCAATATTGTTAAGGAGTCCCCTTTTTTGCACATAATTAGAATATTAATTATTAGTATTTCAATATTGTTGGGGAGCCCCCTCTTTTGCACATAATTAGAATATTAATTATTAGTATTTAATATTGTTGTGGAGTCCCCTTTTTTGCACATAATTAGAATATTAATTATTAGTATTTCAATATTGTTGGGAGCCCCCTTTTTTGCACATAATTAGAATATTAATTATTAGTATTTCAATATTGTTGGGAGCCCCCTTTTTAGCACATAATTTGAATATTAATTATTAGTATTTCAATATTGTTAGGGACCCCATTTTTAGCACATAATTTGAATATTAATTATTAGTATATCAATATTGTTGGGAGCCCCCTTCTTTGCACATAATTAGAATATTTATTATTAGTATTTCAATATTGTTGGGGAGCCCCATTTTTTGCACATAATTAGAATATTAATTATTAGTATTTCAATATTGTTGGGGAGTCCCCTTTTTTGCACATAATTAGAACATTAATTATTAGTATTTCAATATTGTTGGGGAGTCCCCTTTTTTGCACATAATTAGAATATTAATTATTAGTATTTCAATATTGTTGGGTGCCCCGTTTTTTGCACATAATTAGAATATTAATTATTAGTATTTCAATATTGGTGGGAGCCCCCTTTTTTGCACATAATTAGAATATTAATTATTAGTATTTCATTATTGTTGGGAGCCCCATTTTTTGCACATAATTAGAATATTAATTATTAGTATTTCAATATTGTTGGGAGCCCCCTTTTTTGCACATAATTTGAATATTAATTATTAGTATTTCAATATGGTTGGGAGCCCCATTTTTTGCACATAATTAGAATACTAATTATTAGTATTTCAATATTGTTGGGGAGCCCCCCTCTTTTGCACATAATTAGAATATTAATTATTAGTGTTTCAATATTGTTGGGAGCCCCCTTTTTTGCACATAATTAGAATATTAATTATTAGTATTTCAATATTGGTGGGAGCCCCCTTTTTTGCACATAATTAGAATATTAATTATTAGTATTTCAATATTGTTGGGAGCCCCCTTTTTTGCACATAATTAGAATATTAATTATTAGTATTTCAATATTGTTGGGAGCCCCCTTTTTTTGCACATAATTAGAATATTAATTATTAGTATTTCAATATTGGTGGGAGCCCCCTTTTTTGCACATAATTAGAATATTAATTATTAGTATTTCAATATTGTTGGGAGCCCCATTTTTTGCAAATAATTAGAATATTAATTATTAGTATTTCAATATTGTTGGGGAGCCCACTCTTTTGCACATAATTAGAATATTAATTATTAGAAATTCAATATTGTTGGGAGCTCCTTTTTTGCACATAATTAGAATATTAATTATTAGTATTTCAATATTGTTGGGAGCCCCCTTCTTTGCACATAATTAGAATATTAATTATTAGTATTTCAATATTGTTGGGGAGCCCCAATTTTTGCACATAATTAGAATATTAATTATTAGTATTTCAATATTGTTGGGGAGTCCCCTTTTTTGCACATAATTAGAATATTAATTATTAGTATTTCAATATTGTTGGGGAGTCCCCTTTTTTGCACATAATTAGAATATTAATTATTAGTATTTCAATATTGTTGGGAGCCCCTTTTTTGCACATAATTAGAATATTAATTATTAGTATTTCAATATTGGTGGGAGCCCCCTTTTTTGCACATAATTAGAATATTAATTATTAGTATTTCAATATTGTTGGGAGCCCCATTTTTTGCACATAATTAGAATATTAATTATTAGTATTTCAATATTGTTGGGAGCCCCTTTTTTGCACATAATTTGAATATTAATTATTAGTATTTCAATATTGTTGGGAGCCCCATTTTTTGCACATAATTAGAATATTAATTATTAGTATTTCAATATTGTTGGGAGCCCCCTTTTTTGCACATAATTAGAATATTAATTATCAGTATTTCAATATTGTTGGAGAGTCCCCTTTTTTGCACATAATTAGAATAGTAATTATTAGTATTTCAATATTGCTGGGAGCCCCCTTTTTTGCACATAATTAGAATATTAATTATTAGTATTTCAATATTGTTGGGAGCCCCCTTTTTTGCACATAATTAGAATATTAATTATTAGTATTTCAATATTGTTGGGAGCCCCATTTTTTGCACATAATTAGAATATTAATTATTAGTATTTCAATATTGTTGGGAGACCACTTTTTTGCACATAATTAGAATATTAATTATTAGTATTTCAATATTGTTGGGAGCCCCCGTTTTTGCACATAATTAGAATATTAATTATTAATATTTCAATATTGTTGGGGAGCCCTTTTTTGCACATAATTAGAATATTAATTATTAGTATTTCAATATTGTTGGGAGCCCCCTTTTTTGCACATAATTAGAATATTAATTATTAGTATTTCAATATTGTTGGGAGCCCCATTTTTTGCACATAATTAAAATATTAATTATTAGTATTTCAATATTGTTGGGAGCCCCCTTTTTTGCACATAATTTGTATATTAATTATTAGTATTTCAATATTGTTGGGGAGCCCCCTTTTTGCACATAATTAGAATATTAATTATTAGTATTTCAATATTGTTGGTGAGCACCCGTTTTTGCTCATAATTAGAATATTAATTAGTAGTATTTCAATATTGTTGGTGAGCACCCGTTTTTGCTCATAATTAGAATATTAATTAGTAGTATTTCAATATTGTTGGGAGCCCCCTTTTTTGCACATAATTAGAATATTAATTATTAGTATTTCAATATTGATGGGGAGCCCCCTTTTTTGCACATAATTAGAATATTAATTATTAGTATTTCAATATTGTTGGGAGCCCCATTTTTTGCACATAATTAGAATATTAATTATTAGTATTTCAATATTGTTGGGGAGCCCCCTTTTTTGCATATAATTAGAATATTAATTATTAGTATCTCAATATTGTTGGGGAGCCCCCTTTTTGCACATAATTAGAATATTAATTCTTAGTATTTCAATATTGTTGGGGAGCCCCCTTTTTTGCACATAATTAGAATATTAATTATTAGTATTTCAATATTGTTGGGAGCCCCATTTTTTGCACATAATTAGAATATTAATCATTAGTATTTCAATATTGTTGGGAGCTCCCTTTTTTGCACATAATTAGAATATTAATTATTAGTATTTCAATATTGTTGGGGAGTCCCCTTTTTTTGCACATAATTAGAATATTAATTATTAGTATTTCAATATTGTTGGGAGCCCCATTTTTTGCACATAATTAGAATATTAATCATTGGTATTTCAATATTGTTGGGAGCTCCCTTTTTTGCACATAATTAGAATATTAATTATTAGTATTTCAATATTGTTGGGAGCTCCCTTTTTTGCACATAATTAGAATATTAATTATTAGTATTTCAATATTGTTGGGAGCCCCATTTTTTGCACATAATTAGAATATTAATCATTAGTATTTCAATATTATTTGGGAGCTCCCCTTTTTGCACATAATTAGAATATTAATTATTAGTATTTCAATATTGTTGGGAGCCCCTTTTTTGCACATAATTAGAATATTATTTATTAGTATTTCAATATTGTTGGGGAGCCCCCTTTTTACATAATTAGAATATTAATTATTAGTATTTCAATATTGTTGGTGAGCACCCGTTTTGCTCATAATTAGAATATTAATTATTAGTATTTCAATATTGTTGGGGAGTCCCTTTTTTGCACATAATTAGAATATTAATTATTAGTATTTCAATATTGTTGGTGAGCACCCGTTTTGCATAATTAGAATATTAATTATTAGTATTTCAATATTGTTGGGAGCCCCCTTTTTTGCACATAATTAGAATAGTAATTATTAGTATTTCAATATTGTTGGTGAGCACCCGTTTTTGCACATAATTAGAATATTAATTATTAGTATTTCAATATTGTTGGTGAGCCCCTTTTTGCACATAATTAGAATATTAATTATTAGTATTTCAATATTGTTGGTGAGCACCCGTTTTTGCACATAATTAGAATATTAATTATTAGGTATTTCAATATTGTTGGGAGCTCCTTTTGCACATAATTAGAATATTAATTATTAGTATTTCAATATTGTTGGTGAGCCCCCTTTTTTGCACATAATTAGAATATTAATTATTAGTATTTCAATATTGTTGGTGAGCACCCGTTTTTGTATTAGAATATTAATTATTAGTATTTCAATATTGTTGGTGAGCCCCCTTTTTTGCACATAATTAGAATATTAATTATTAGTATTTCAATATTGTTGGTGAGCCCCTTTTTTGCACATGATGAATATTAATTATTAGTATTTCAATATTGTTGGTGAGCACCCGTTTTTGCACATAATTAGAATATTAATTATTAGTATTTCAATATTGTTGGAGCTCTCTTTTTTGCACATAATTAGAATATTAATTATTAGTATTTCAATATTGTTGGGGAGCCCCTTTTTGCACATAATTAGAATATTAATTATTAGTATTTCAATATTTTGGGAGCCCCCTTTTTTGCACATAATTAGAATATTAATTATTAGTATTTCAATATTGTTGGGAGCCCCATTTTTTGCACATAATTAGAATATTAATTATTAGTATTTCAATATTGTTGGGAGCCCCATTTTTTGCACATAATTAGAATATTAATTATTAGTATTTCAATATTGTTGGGAGGCCCCTTTTTTGCACATAATTTGAATATTAATTATTAGTATTTCAATATTGTTGGGGAGCCCCCTTTTTGCACATAATTAGAATGTTAGTATTAGTATTTTCAATATTGTTGGTGAGCACCCGTTTTGCTCACTTAATTAGAATATTAATTATTAGTATTTCAATATTGTTGGTGAGCACCCGTTTTTGCTCATAATTAGAATATTAATTAGTAGTATTTCAATATTGTTGGGAGCCCCCTTTTTTGCACATAATTAGAATATTAATTATTAGTATTTCAATATTGTTGGGGAGCCCCCTTTTTAGCACATAATTTGAATATTAATTATTAGTATTTCAATATTGTTGGGAGCCCCATTTTTTGCACATAATTAGAATATTAATTATTAGTATTTCAATATTGTTGGGGAGCCCCTCTTTTGCACATAATTAGAATATTAATTATTAGTATTTCAATATTGTTGGGAGCCCCCTTTTTTGCACATAATTAGATTATTAATTATTAGTAATTCAATATTTTTGGGAGCCCCCTTTTTTGCACATAAGTATAATATTAATTATTAGTATTTCAATATTGTTGGGGAGCCCCCTTTTTTGCACATAATTAGAACATTAATTATTAGTATTTCAATATTGTTGGGAGCCCCCTTTTTTGCACGTAATTAGAATATTAATTATTAGTATTTCAATATTGTTGGGAGCCCCATTTTTTGCACATAATTAGAATATTAATTATTAGTATTTCAATATTGTTGGGAGCCACCTTTTTAGCACATAATTTGAATATTAATTATTAGTATTTCAATATTGTTGGGAGCCCCCTTCTTTGCACATAATTAGAATATTAATTATTAGTATTTCAATATTGTTGGGGAGCCCCTTCTTTTGCACATAATTAGAATATTAATTATTAGTATTTCAATATTGTTGGGAGCCCCATTTTTTGCACATAATTAGAATATTAATTATTAGTATTTCAATATTGTTGGGAGCCCCCTTCTTTGCACATAATAAGAATATTAATTATTAGTATTTCAATATTGTTGGGGAGCCCCCTTTTTTGCACATAATTAGAATATTAATTATTAGTATTTCAATATTGTTGGGGAGTCCCCTTTTTTGCACATAATTAGAATATTAATTATTAGTATTTCAATATTGTTGGGAGCCCCATTTTTTGCACATAATTAGAATATTAATTATTAGTATTTCAATATTGTTGGTGAGCACCCGTTTTTGCTCATAATTAGAATATTAATTATTAGTATTTCAATATTGTTGGGAGCCCCATTTTTTGCACATAATTAGAATATTAATTATTAGTATTTCAATATTGTTGGGAGCCCCTTCTTTGCACATAATAAGAATATTAATTATTAGTATTTCAATATTGTTGGTGAGCACCCGTTTTTGCTCATAATTAGAATATTAATTATTAGTATTTCAATATTGTTGGTGAGCACCCGTTTTTGCTCATAATTAGAATATTAATTATTAGTATTTCAATATTGTTGGGGAGCCCCCTTTTTTTGCACATAATTAGAATATTAATTATTAGTATTTCAATATTGTTGGGAGCCCCATTTTTTGCACATAATTAGAATATTAATTATTAGTATTTCAATATTGTTGGGAGCCCCCTTTTTAGCACATAATTTGAATATTAATTATTAGTATTTCAATATTGTTGGGAGCCCCCTTCTTTGCACATAATTAGAATATTAATTATTAGTATTTCAATATTGTTGGGGAGCCCCTTCTTTTGCACATAATTAGAATATTAATTATTAGTATTTCAATATTGTTGGGAGCCCCATTTTTTGCACATAATTAGAATATTAATTATTAGTATTTCAATATTGTTGGGAGCCCCCTTCTTTGCACATAATAAGAATATTAATTATTAGTATTTCAATATTGTTGGGGAGCCCCCTTTTTTGCACATAATTAGAATATTAATTATTAGTATTTCAATATTTTTGGGGAGTCCCCTTATTTGCACATAATTAGAATATTAATTATTAGTATTTCAATATTGTTGGGAGCCCCATTTTTTGCACATAATTAGAATATTAATTATTAGTATTTCAATATTGTTGGTGAGCACCCGTTTTTGCTCATAATTAGAATATTAATTATTAGTATTTCAATATTGTTGGTGAGCACCCGTTTTTGCTCATAATTAGAATATTAATTATTAGTATTTCAATATTGTTGGGGAGCCCCCTTTTTTTGCACATAAGAATGGACTCGCCTGATGTGTACATATAATCCTGCCTGTACAGAGAAGAGAAGTAGTTGCAAAAAACCTACTGGTTTGGTGCTATAACACTGTCAGCTCTCTGTCTTCTGGTAGGGGGCGCTCCCTGCTTCCGAGTAGAGAGCACTAGCCCAGTCGCGGTTCCGCCGAATGGTAGAATCACGACTGGGCAAAAATAGACAGATATTTTTTGGCCGGGCCATATAGCGCGGAAACCAATTATAACTGACAATGTGTCACATGTTGGCCTTAGTGGGAGGGACAACTAAATAATGTAGTTGTAAAAAGCTACCTTTTTCACTGTCAGCTCTCCGCCTTCAGGCGGAGAGCGTTAACCTAGTCGTGGCTTCGCCGAAGGGTAGAGTCACGACTGGGAAACGACAGACAGATATTTTTGGCCGGGCTATATGGCCCGGAAGACCCAAATAAAAAAGACCTTGTGCCACATTTCGCCTTAAGTGGGAAGGTCGACTAAATACTGTAGTTACAAAAAGTAGTAGTTGTGCAGTTGTACAGTTGCTTAGTTGGTCAGTAAGTTGGTGCATAGTAAGTTGGAGTTGTTCAGGATATAGACTCATTACCAGGACATACTATTTCACTACAAGGCTGTTTATATTGATTTCTACTAATATTATTCTTAGTATTCCTGAATTGACTAACTCATGTTCCAGTTGTATATTTTTGTTCAATATAACTTACATTTTCTATCTCCATATTTGCTTTGGTTATTTATTATTTTGTGGGGTTTCTCAATCAAAATCCACAAAAAATATATTCTTGAGTATTTTTAGTAAATATATGTTAAAATGAAATGTCAATGTTATTTTCATTTTTGTTTAATTGAGACGACATTTTATCTTTCGCTCCTTGTATAACTGTTAAAATGAGATATGTGTTATTTTCATTATTGCTTAAATGAGATTAAATTCTATTTATCGCTCCTTCTATAACTGTTAAAATGAGATATGTGTTATTTTCATTTTTGCTTAACTGAGACGACAATTTATCTATCGCTCCTTGTATAACTTAAAATGAGATATGTGTTATTTTCATTTTTGCTTAAGTGAGACGACATTTTATCTATCGCTCCTTGTATAAATGTTAAAATGAGAAAGAATAAGAAAAAAGAGAAATTTTTTTTTCATATCACCCCGAGCAAAGCGGTGCCACTGATGTCAGGGGGCTACATAAGAGTGAAGAGATTGGAAAAGAGAAAACCGGAAACCGTATCCTAAACAGGAAACAAGAGATGAGCCTCTTAACCTGTTCAATAGATGTGGGTGGAGTGTGAACCGGGCGATAGTTTATTCTATCTACTCCAATATTGTTAAGAAGTGTGATCAATAGAAGCGGAATAAAGAAGACAGAATATAACGATTGGCATTGCATTTTTATTTTTCAGGATTAAATTTGGCTGGAAAACATAAAGCAGGAAGGCATTTTTGTAAGCGATAAATGCGAGAATAGAAACTGTTAACTTATAATTTACGGTTGCATCTAGCTAATTCAAGCGTAAATTGCATGATAGCTTCTTGTCAGTCTACTAATGCGCTTAAATTCATAGAGTCTAGAAGAGAGTTCATCGAACTGATCATTATTCGGCCTATTGTCATTTGTACGACGTTTCGGCAGTTGTACGCTCCGGCTTCCTTCAGGTTCTAGGAATTTCGAACCGAACTCTTTATTACAATCACTGGGGTATATCATTTTCATTCCTTGCGTAGTAATGTCGCGAGTGGACGTTATGAGTTCAACTGGAATTCAAACTCGGCTCCCCGATTTCTCGGATATCTAGTCTAATTCTCCTCAGACGAGACTCTGCCATTCGGCTGCGTTCCTCTCTGCCCGAAGTCAGATAACCGAACGAGGTTAGTTTGGGTTGAAGCACATCATCAAACACACTCAGACCTCTGTCTGAATGCATTATATACTAAATATTTATGCTCATGTGACCCAAATAGCACATTTCTCTAACCCTGCAAGTTATTTGTTCAACACTGCTGTAGCCTGGTAGTGAACTCACAACTCTTTGGGTAAAGTCACAGGAATTAACCAACGTCTATATCTACTGCGTCATGTGTCCTTAACTGTATAATTTAAAATTCATTAAAATGTTTTGTTGTATAATGACGTTTAATGTTATATTCTTTCATTACAGCTGTTGTAGTTTGTCAGATTACCCATACAGCCTCTTGGTTGTGCTGAAGAACGAAATATTTGTTGCTCCAATCCTTGTTGAATATTCTTCCCTCATCAATTTTTCGTTTTTGAGTAGCAGACATGTTTACCTGCATAAAATTTTAAAAGATTAAAACCGTTAAACAAGGTGTATTTAATTATAAAAAGTCTTGTTCAGGATTAAGGCCTTTGGATGGCTGAACAAATACAGTTGATAGCTATTGTCTGACAAGTACTGGTTTTATCGTTACGTCTACTGTTACTTTTAATGACATGGCATTGGTTTACTAAATACTACTAAAAACTCACCTGCAATTATCAACAGTACATATAACTTGAATAAGAAGATTTTTAACCTTTGAAATCATGACAAAGATTCTCTAGCAGGGCAACCCAGGCTGCTCCAAAGTTAACAAGACAATGTTTTTGGCCTTGAACCTTGTCTGGTCGATTTGGCTATGAAAAGATTTAGATTTTGAAATTCTTTGGTAAAAAAATGGTTCTGGCATCATCGAGGGCCACAACGATTGCCCTTGGGGGCCGGATTGTGGCTCTCGGGTCGTAGGTTGCACATACATGCTGTAAATACTACCTGATCAAACTTACTATTACGACAGAAGTAAGCAATTGTGTCGTCGACTTATTTTTGAGTTGAGAGCTGATGCCAAATTAGTTTATTGAAACAACATTACACAGTTAGGTGTTCTAGAATTCTAGATGAACAAGTCACAATCTGATGTCAATTCGTATTGAGTATTACTTTTTACAACTTTATTTACTCATTCTTGAACGGATGAGATTTGAACTCAGATCCAAATGCTGCGTGGGATATTTCCGTTATGTCAAAACATATTTGCTATTATTAAAGTTTAAACTTTTCATTTTGTGTGAGCTTTGAGCCTCATGACCCAAGCATTAGTGGACACAAACAATATTACTAATAAAGAAAGGAAAGGACATCTAAACTATAAATTGTACATTTTTATAAAATTCTTCTTAAATTTGGGTGATTTATTTAATTTACAGGTAACAATTAACTGGGACAAATATTTTAGCACATGATTGCAATGATAGGGAAATAATGATTCTTTTAAATTAGATATAATAATAACAATGTGTTATTTAGGAAGAAAGTGTCGCTACTTATTTCCAAGTACCAAACGTAACCGTTGAATGAAATGTGCTATTTGGGTCACATGAGCATAAATATTTAGTATATAATGCATTCAGACAGAGGTCTGAGTGTGTTTGATGATGTGCTTCAACCCAAACTAACCTCGTTCGGTTATCTGCATTCGGGCAGAGAGGAACGCAGCCGAATGGCAGAGTCTCGTCTGAGGAGAATTAGACTAGATATCCGAGAAATCGGGGAGCCGAGTTTGAATTCCAGTTGAATTCGTTGCATTCACTTACGCGCAAATACCCTTAGGAAAGGTATTAATCCGTCACTTCATTCCAGTTATGGGTTAAATAGCAGGACAGATTGGGTTTTATAGCCTTGGTTGGCAACCAACCTACCGCAGAAAATAATGGTAACCTACTGCGGGATAATCTTCCTTCCAGTCAGTCATGTTTTTACAAGACATGATCGCTCAAGCGTGTATCTCGTATGACACTTAAATGACTGACTGACCCGACCCTGCCACATGCAGGGTCTACTGGATTTTTTAAGCCGAGATTTAGGGGTCAGATTCCCTAATATAAAAAGGTCTTGCACCATATTCCTCCTTCTCCTATATATATATATATATATATATATATATATATATATATATAGATAGATAGATAGATAGATAGATAGATAGATAGAGAGAGAGAGAGAGACAGAGACAGACAGACAGACAGAAAGATAGAAAAATACCATTCAATAAGGTGAATCAATTCAAAATCTAACCTCCGGTGGCAAAGGAAATCAGACGAGTCTCGGCAGGAGGACAGAGTTCAGGGTCTACGATGATTGTTGCCTGGGATTTAGGTCTCGAATTTTCCACTATAAAAAACGTAATGTGTCTCATTCCGCCTCGGTGATAAATATTGTTCTGTGTTGTACAGCATTCCGAACTTATTGAAGAGATTCTTTTCTTATTGAATTACTAGCAGTATAGCCCGGCGTTGCTCGGGTGTAATGAAAGCTTTAAAACTAATCCATGGTCCTGGAGCTCAGACTCTTTGGACGTTGGCACGAAAGACTAAAAAGCAATAGGTGTTTCCAGTTAAAGCGAAACCGTAGACTGAAAGAAAAATGAATGGATGTAAGTCAAATTTTGATTTGCTGGTATCGATATCAAATTTTCTGCACAATTGTAAGAACTGCAACCTTGAAACTTCTGAATATTGTTTCTTGTGTCTTTGTCTATGAGTGTATCAAATTTGATTAAAATCGGACCATTCCTTCTATAACACGATTTTTTCGATTATCGATTTTCGATATTTATCGGGGGTACCTCGACACAAAACCTAGCTAAGAACACTCGCAGACGCTTATAGTATCAACTGTGAAAATTTTCAAGAATATCGGTTCAGCCGTTTCGGAGTCTATAGGTAACGGGCACACACACACACAGTTACACACACACACACACACACACACACACACACACACACACACACACACACAGAGAAAAAGTTCCATTTATAACTAAGTTTAGATAGATTTACATTAGATTAGATAATTATCCCGAGAGAATTATTGCGTATTATACGAAGAATTCATTGACTTTACGCGAAGATACCGAAGCATTATAACTCGCTAATACTGGGTTACCAAAAGTTCCCTTTATAGTAACGTTACGAAAAACTAACGTTATAAAACAATATTTTCTTTCCATAGCAGTTGTCATGTAACTATTAGGCAGTCTAGTTTCCATGATTTAAAAAAAATAAGTTTTCATACTATTTTTTAGCATATATTGTCAAGTGAATAATTGTAAAGAGAAGATATTAGTGGCAATGGTTTATTCCACTAGATAATGCCTTACCATTATGTGGAAGGTATTTATATGAGGTATATAAGGGAATATTTCTGCTGCACCCTATATATAGAATGCCAGGCAAAAACAATAAGACAAACTGCAATCAATCTACTTCTACCTGAATAATAGTCAGTCAGTCAGTGAAGTGCCATACGTGATACACGGTTGGGCGATCATGTCTCAAAAGAGACATGACTGACTGGGCAGAAGATTATCCCGCAGTAGGTTGTCATTGCTTTCTGCGGTAGACTGGTTGCCTGCCAAGGCTATAGAACCCAATCTATCCTGTTATTTAACCCATAACTGGAAGGGTATTTGTAAGCGTAAGTGAAAGAAATGAATTCAACTGGAATTCGAACTCGGCTCCCCGATTTGTCGTTCCGAGTCGATATCCACTGTACCACAATGCACATCGAATAAGAGTACAGAGACAGAAACACTAGTATTCCTGGGGGTAACCATGAATTACATTCTGTAACAGACAACTGATGTGAGATTAGACGTTGTAACATCTGTTAAGGAAACAGGTGGGGGTACATAGCGAACCTCCCAAACAAAATCACGATGAAAGTATGAAAGATGCTTTTTTATATGAGGAAAATTTACAACAACAAAATATATTGCAGGTAAAATGAGGAACAATACATATCATTTGTAGTTAAAGGCATACAATTGCTTTCAGGATAAATGGAGTCAAAAAGATACAATTGAGTTCAAAATATAATTAGGTGAAGTTATAAAATTGTGATCAATTTTACAAAATAAATGAGAACTTTAGTGTCACTGTAAGACAAGGCATGTTTCGTATTTCGTTCCCCAGGCCGACAATCGCATCCAGGGAAAAATAGCAGATATAATTTTATGAACAAAGTCTACCATATCGTGGACGTGGTTGTTGAAAATCTGAAAGTCAAAACAACCGGAATGGATCTTAACACACAAATCGACTTCCTCATCAATCAAAAATACTCGACATAGTTTTATAAACAAAGTTTAGAATGTCTTCGATATCGTCTCTTTGAATGCGCCACGAGATATTAGACTCACAGACAGCCCACCTCTTCCCAACATGAATATCGGATCAGATAATACTGAATAAAGAAAACTAAATGTTCCCATAGTGTTCTAGGAGGCCAAGGAATGAACCTTAGAAGTTCTTTAAAACATTACGGTCATCACATGTTGCAGCCATCACAGCAGTCGAGTTTCTAGGCGAAGAAATACTGAGAGAATGCATCCCTCTACGAACTCGTTTTGAATTATGATTCTTCCTTCTCCCAGACTGGTTGCATGAGAACCCAGTCAATCCTGCTTTTTAACCCATAGTTGGAGATGAAGAAGTGAATTTATACCTTTCTCAAGAAAGTGAACATAAAAGCATTAGGCTGAAATTCGAACACGGATTGCTAATTTTTCTTATCGAGTTGAAAATCTTTAAGCTACCAACACATGTGAAATAAACAAGGAGTGAGAAATAAAAAAAACAAACCAACAACCCAAAACTGAGCATTATCGGCAGCTAATATAAAAACCATCATGGGAGGAATGATGAGGTTTTGGAAAGGATGGAAACGAAAAGGAAATTAATACTGAACATCAGGAAGAGAAAGCTAAAGTTCCTGGGACATGCAACGAGGAAAGAGGGCTTGGAGAACCTGATACTAACAGGCCAGATAGAGGGAAAAAGAGACAGGGGAATGCAACGGATAACATATTTGAAGGACCTGATCAGGTGGATGATGGAACGAGTGTTGTATGGTGTAACAGGAGAAGGCATGCTAAGAGCCACCAGGGATAGGGAGACGTGGAAAGCCATGATCGCCTACGTCCTGAAGGGACAGGGCACACAGAAGAAGACTATAAAAACCAAGTCAGATAAAATTAAGAAAAGATCAAATGTAGACTTTGTGTAAATAAATATGAGACAATCAGTGATGCAATCAACGCATTTTGTACATTGGCTTCAAAAGATTACAAGAAGAGGAATAATTGGGTAGGATTGGCGATCCATTTGGAACAGTGCAAGCGATTGCATTTTGACCATGCGCAGTAATGTTATATAGACTTTTCTAAGCATAGTTTAGATGTGACACAAGGCCGAAAATATAGAGCGCGCAGTGAGGATCGAATTCCCTATTCAGCTGTCATTGATATAGCAAGAAAAAATTACTAATCGCTACATAACGTCAAAATTGTCCTAAAAGGCAATGTTACGAGGTTATTTAATGTCATTTAATAACCGAAAAATTCAACTTATTTATTGAATGACCCTCGTAGATGTCCTGATACCGAAAAATTCACCTTATTTATTGAATGACTCCCGTATATCCGCAGAATATGTTCCAGAAATGTATGAAATCGGGCGGGACTTTGAAATTCAAACGGATCACCGAACCTGGTTGGAAAGGACGCCTTTGGTCATAGTATTTTAATGCCATAGTCTTTGGGATTTAAGAGATCATGGCTCTCCACAAATTTCTTTTCTTTCTTACGCGTGATATTCTGTGACTTCTAATTATACAAAATAATAAATATCAGACTTTCTGCTTAATAATTATGGTCACTCTGATTAGCTCGTTAGCCATTATCTACATATTTATTAACTCCGATCAACTATATGACAAAATATTTCGTGTAGCTTAACCACCAGTTTCATATTTGTGAACAACTAAACCGTTGTCACTGGAGCCGGCCTCAGAATCAGTCTGACATTAGATTGCAGATTTTGCTATTATTAGCCCTTTCCTTAAAAGGAAACATTCGGCAGTTATTAACCGAGTACCCTGTGTTACTGTCGGCTTAAATATATAAAATATTTCTAGTGAAACAATTTTCCTCAAGTTAACTAGCTGTCATCGTTCTTTCTAGTAGTTAAGGGAGTTTCCTTTCTGACCTTTTGATTGATGTCATATGGAATATCAACATTATGATTATGCTATTATTTTCTATTTGAGTTACATTTGCTATCCATTTCTGCTGTTACTGTTGCTGGAAGTCTTCAAGTCTTGTTTTCTGTCATTTACGACAATTTTTTATGATTCTGTAGCGTCAGTCGATGACGTTCAAAGAAGGATAATCTCGTTAAAATCTGCAGGAGTTATTCACTTGAACCCATTTCAAATTATTGAATTTCACCCTGTTCGCTGGGCTTTAAAATACACTGACTGCACCTATGCAGAGGGGTAAAAGCCGCAAAATGAGGTATCATAAAATGAAATCTAAGGTCACACACATTTTATATCGTAAAGCACTTTATAAGGTGTGAGCTGTACATTTGAGCACAATTTTTTGTATTTTTTTTTCGGGAATCCTTTCAATAAGTCTAAGGCAAGTAGTGATGTGTTGTTATGGCGACATTTCAATGTTTTGTTTTACCAACTCCCATAATATCACAAGCGTTACACGAACAAAGTGCGTCTTAATATGTCAGCTGTACTTATTATTCTTATAATCATAATTATTATTGAAATCATTATTATTATTATAACCATCATCATCATTATTACAAACATCATCAGTATTATTATAATCATCATCACAATCATCATTATCATTATTATAATCATTATTATTATAATCATCACAATCATCATTATCATAATTATAATCATCATTATTATTATAATCATCATCATCGTAATCATCATTATCATTTGTAATCATCGTCATTATTATTATAACCATCATCATCAAATTATCACAATCATCATTATCATAATTATAATCATCAGTATTATTATAATCATCATCATCACAATCATCATTATAATTATTATAATCATGATTATTATTATAATTATCATCATCGCAATCATCATTATCATAATTATAATCATCATCATTATTATTATAACTATCATCAAATTATCACAATCATCATTATTATTATTATAATCATCAGTATTATTATAATCATCCTCATCACAATCATTATTATCATTATTATAATTTTTATTATTATTATTATGATGATGATCATCACAATCATCATTATCATTATTATAATCATCATCATTATTATTATTATAGACATCTTCATCACAATCATTACAATCATCATTATCATTATTATTATCATCATTATTATTATTATTATAATCATTATCATTATTATTATTATAATCATCAACACAATCACCATCTTCATTATTGTAATTAACATGATCATTATTATTATAATCATCATCACAATCATCATTATTATGATCATTATTATTATTATTATAATCATCATCACAATCATTACAATCACCATTATCATTATTATTATCATCATTATTATTATTATTATAATCATCATCATTATTATTATTATAATCATCAACACAATCACCATCTTCATTATTGTAATTAACATGATCATTATTATTATAATCATCATCACAATCATCATTATTATGATCATTATTATTATTATTATAATCATCATCACAATCATTACAATCATCATTATCATTATTATAATCAACATCATCAGTATTATTATAATCATTATAATCACAATCATCACAATCATCATTATCATTATTATAAGCATTATTATTATTATCATTATTATTATTATTATTATGCATAGTCGAAAGAGATTCAAGACCCCTAACGCCTTAAGAACTTTTATGAAAATCCTCGCAGAATAAATGATGGCAGTTTTCTGGCGCTCAACAATCTTCGTCTCAGTACCAATTCTCACTAAGCAGTTTTTCAGTTTTCAAAGTTCAACCATTACAGCAGGAATTGGTTCCACATTCATGAACTTTTTATGATTTAGTTTCATCGTTATTCTTTACGACATTATATATTTGCTAACAAATTCCGCAATTGCAGTTTAGATATTGTTTTGGACTTCTCGAATTTTTCTAGCTTTGCCCTTAATTTGCATATGACTGGAAGGTGATCATTCTCACGCTCACGCATAACGTGCTTTATATTTTTATACTTTATACTTTATATATACTTTATATTATATTATATTATACTTTATATATACTTTATATCTTTTATATATTTAAATATAAATGACTGGAAGGTGATCATTCTCACGCTCACGCATAACGTGCTTTATATTTTTATACTTTATACTTTATATATACTTTATATTATATTATATTATACTTTATATATACTTTATATCTTTTATATATTTAAATATAAATGACTGGAAGGTGATCATTCTCACGCTCACGCAAAATTTATTTTAACTTTCTCTTAAATTTAGCATTTTTAGTGTGTTGTAAAACTTCTTCTTCTATGTGCCCTGTCCCTTCAGGACGTAGGCGATCATGGATCTCCACGTCTCCCTATCCCTTGTGGCTCTTAGTATGTTTGCTCCTGTTGCTCCTGGCAACCCCCGTTCCGTCATCCACCTGATCAGACTCTGCAAATATGTTATCCGCTGCCTTCCTCTGTCTCTTCTTCCTTCTATCTGACCAGTCAGTATCAGGTTCTCCAGGCTCTCCTTCCTCATTGCATGTCCCAGGAACTTCAGTTGTCTCTTCCTGATGCTCAGCATCAATTTCCTTTTTGTTGCCATTCTTTCTAACACTTCGTCGTTGCTTGTATGCTCAGTCCACGATATCCGTAGCATCCTTCTGTAGAACCACATTTCGGTCGCTTCCAGTTTTTTCCTCATTTTCGATGATATTGTCCAGCATTCACAGCCGTACTGAAGAACTGACATCACGTAGCAGTCTAGCACTCTTTTCTTCGTTTCTATTGAGATCTTCCTGTGTGTTAGTATTTTGCTCATCTTCTGGAACGCGTAGCCCTCATAGCTCAGTCGGTAGAGCATCAGACTTTTAAGAACACTGTAAAACTTACTGATTTCTTATTCCGTGTTTGTAATGTGGGGTACGTATACCATTAGGATCTTCATATTGAAAGGCTTCCCTTCCAGTTTCATAAGAGGAACTCTGGCAGTTGACATTAACTTTGAAATACTTATCTAATATTAATCGGACTCCTTTTTTATTTTTTTATATTACTATTTCGTTACGTATATAAATCTAGGATCGTTGCGTATAAAAACCCCGCTTTTATCATATTCTTTTTCATACTCTCAGAATGTTAACCCTCATCTGATTCATATTTTTCTTTTTTTAAATCATTTCACCCCAAGCAAGGCATTCCATTGCCACTGTTGCGCAGGGGGTTACTTAGAGGAAAGTAATGAGAAAGAGTGGTTAGATATAGGAAATGTCAGAAGGAGGGTGATAGAAGAGTAAGGATACCGAGGATGGAGGTTGGGTAGATGGGAAGGGTGTTTGAGAGAATGGATGCGAGTTAGTGTGTTAGGAGGTGTCTATTGACCTTACATTTAAACTCCTGGAGATTGTAGCTGTCGGGGAAGCAAATGTACGGAAGGGAATTCCACAGGCGGGAAGTGCGAGGAAAGAAGCTAATGGCGTAGAAGTTGCAGTTACATCTGATCTGTTTCACTGTAAAAGGGTGGGACCTAGTTGGTAATCTAGTATCTCGTACAAATTCATACCTGAGGGGCACCAGTGATCTAAGTTCATCGGAGCAGAAGTCGTGAAAGTATTTATAGAAGAGGCACAGGGAAGCCATGTTATAATGTTAACCCTCATCTGTTTCATATTTTCATTAAAGTTGTCTAAATTGCTGCATTATTTCAGTTTCTTGAAAGTAAATTTTTAAAGAGATGAAGCAAATGACTTATGTTATTTTCAAAGAATATCAAATGAATAAATAAAATTTATTTTTCTAAACGTTCAAAATGTTGTATTTGCCTGTAAGTTTTTTAAAAATTTTCATTAATCAACTTTTCGATTAGACAGAATGCTATGAATCGAAACGAAAAATATCTTTTGTATGGGTGTGGTGTTAAAATACAATAAAGTCTATATAGAATATCGAAGTTTTTCATGCATCAAAATAATTTGAAAAAGAAAAAAGAATTAATTCAGAGAATCTGTGATAAATGTTAACAATAACAACAGATTTAGGAAACGTGTGTGCGTTGTGGTGTGTGCGTTGTGGTGTGTGCGTTGTGGTGCAGTTTATATCGACTCGGAACGACAAATTGGGAAGCCGAGTTCGAATTCCAGTTGAATTCCTTGCATTCACTTACGCACAAATATTCTTGGGAAAGGTAATAATCAGTATCTTCCCTCCAGTTATGGGTTAAATAATAGAACAGATTGGGTTCTACAGCCTTGGCTAGCAACCAGTCTACCGCAGGAAGCAATGGCAATCTACTGCGGGATAATCTTCTGCCCAGTCAGTCATGTCTCTTTCGAGACATGATCGCCCAAAGCGTGTATCACACATGGCACTTAACTGAATGTGCGTTGTGGTGCAGTGGATATCGGCTCGGTATGAGAAATCTAAAGGCCAAGTTTGAATTCCAGTTGAATTCATTGCATTTACTTCCACGCAAATACTCTTGGGAAAAGTATTAATCCGTCTTTTCTCCCTCCAGCGATGGGTTAAAATCCCGAACCTTTGTTGGCAACCAGTTTATCACAGAAAGCAATGGCAACTTAGTGCGGGAAAATCTTCTTTCCAGTCATTCATGTCTCTTTTGGGACATGATCGTATTGTGTATGCACTTTAATGACTGACTGATACATTCGGATATTATTTTGGACCTTTCATTTACGAACATTTCTCGTTTTGGAAATGATATTATAGCCAATTTCACTTCTTAGTACAATCTTTAGTCATCACCACCATTGCAAGGTGATGGAATGAATAGGTAATAAATATGTATACACCTTGGTTCCCGCTCACTGGAATGTGATTGGCTGGTGTCAGCCATAAATATCGACGAAGGCGAGGTTTACTACGAGAGATCTACCACTAGAGATCAACAGATCGTCGAAGATAGAGTTCTACTGAGCTACAATTATTGACTACGCCTATGTTTCAGGATACTGCATACGGCGAGTACCCTCATTACGTCTACGTACTAAGTTGTTCTACCCAGTTACATTTGCCTAAACCACTTAACTACCTTGAATGATATATATATCCCTTTCCGGGACATATCACAAGGGCTGACCTTTTTTAATATACTCCAAGTTGCTTAAGGAACTTTGCCGTGTTTTCTTTTAATTTTCACGCGTGATTGGCTAGTTTAATACAAATTTTAAGGCTTTCCTCTATTTGTGGGGATTTTTAAGGTTAAGAGGTACGCAGACATATATGGTAATAAAAATCCCATTTAAAATTTACTTATTTCTAATTCCCCTTCAGTGGTAAATTATCTGTTTTTAAATAAAATTTAGCAAAAATTAAAAATTCATAAAAAAACATTCCTATTTTTGTGATAAAGAGTTGGACTGTTTATAATGGAAGGAAGAAAATAAGTGAAGAAATTAATAATTTTTGCACAAACGAAGATTTATAGTGAAAAAAAAAAGAAAGATCTTATTTATAAATGGAACTTTGTCTCTCTCTCTGTGTGTGTGTGTGTGTGTGTGTGTGTGTGTGTGTGTGTGTCCGTTACCTATAGACTCCGAAACGACTGAACCAATTTTCTTGAAAATTTACAGTTCTACTATAAGTGTCTGCCAGTGTTCTTAGCTTGGTTTTGTGTCGAAGTACCCCCGATAAATATCGAAAATCGATAATCGAAAAAATCAGGTTATAGAAGGAATGGTCTGATTTTAATCAATTTGATACACTCATAGAGAAAGACATAAGAAACGATATTCAGAAGTTTCAAGGTTGCAGTTCTATCCTTGAATGGCTCATTTGACTCCGATATTGGAAATCGATACCCGGATATCCTACCGGGTCTGATCAAAATCATATTTTCAGCCCTTTTATTTTAGTTTTTGCTTCCGGTTTGGCTCTAAGTAGGTATAATTGTAGTTCTTAGTCTCAGCCATGATACCATTTACTCAGAGGACGTATTTAGCCTTCAAAATTCAGTTTACGACGAAAAAATCTTATTTGATATCGATACCAGGAAATCAAAATTTGACTTACATCCATTCAGTTTTCTTTCAGTCTACGGTTTCGCTTTAACTGGAAACAACTATTGCTTTTTAGTCTTTCATACCAACGTCCAAAGAGTCTGAGCTCCAGGACCATGGATTAGTTTTAAAGCTTTCATTACACCCAAGCAACGCCGGGCTATACTGCTAGTTCTTTATAAAAAATATGTAATAAAATATCTTTTGTAAAATAAATATTAAGTTATTTGACTGGACTCAATATTTTATTCAACATTTAGCAATATTTTAATTTTCGTATTCTTTTAAATGTTGATATGACTTTTTGTTTTTATAACAAACACAGAAAAAAAATCCTATCATCTCGAATCGTGTGAGCGCTAATCAGTAATCTTTTCTACATTTATGTTTTTTTCAATTTTGATATGATTTTATTTGCATCTTGTGTATTTGGACTTGTAATTATTGTATTGGATTTGCGTTGTGATGCAGTGGATATCGACTCGCAATAGAAAATCGGGTTGCCGAGTTCGAATTCCAGTTGAATTTATTGCATTCACTTACGCACAAATACCATGTGAAAGATATTAATCCGTCTTTTCCCTCCAGTTATGGGTTAAATAACAGGACGGATCGGGTTCTATAGCCTTGGCTGGCAACCAGTCTACCGCAGAAAGCAATGCCAACCTACTGCAGGATAATTTGCTCAGTCAGGCATGTCTCTTTTGAGACGAGATCGCCTAAGTGTATATCATGTATGGCACTTAACTGACTGACTGAATGTAATAGTTGGAATAGATTAAATGTAATAGTTGGAATAGATTAAAGCTTCTACTGGTCATAAAGTGGGGGATCGGTTTTCTATTGTTATGAAGTAATAAACTGATCCTCCACTGATTACTACTTAATAATATAATAGATCTCTTCTCCCTCTAGCTATGAGTCAAATAACAGGACAGATTGGGTTCTATAGCCTTCGTTGGCAACCAGTCTACCGCAGAAAGCAATGCCAACCTACTGCGGGATAATCTTCTGCCCAGTCAGTTATGTCTCTTTCGAGACATGATCGCCCAAGCCTGTATCGGGCATGGCACTTAACTGACTGAATATAATAGTTGGAATAATGATATAAGGCTTATATTGGTCATAAAGCGGGGGATCAGTTTATTACTTCATAACAATAGGAAACCGATCCCCCATTAATTACTACATAATAATATAATAGATTTCTTTTCCCTTTACCTATGAGTCAAATAACAGGACAGATTGGGTTCTATAGCCTTGGTTGGAAACCAGTCTACCGCAGAAAGCAATGCCAACCTACTGTGGGATAATCTTCTGCCCAGTCAGTCATGTCTCTTTCGAGATCGCTCAAAGCGTATATCATGTATGTTATTTAAATGACTGACTGAATTACTTTATTATTCAAGAAAGAGCATTTTCATGGTATTACTCTAGCAAAAATATTAATACAATGTGTTGTTCTTGCTGTCTGATAAACAAATAAAATCATCATAGCTATCGAATCATTGTTTAATTTTCTTTTTTTTTTTATATATCCTGCATAACTTAGGCGGACTTGGCTCTCCACAATTTCCTGTCCTTTGTAGTGCTTTCGTATCGCCGTTGTTTCGTATGCTCTTGGCTTTTTAAAATAATTAATAAAGCACAGTCCCCCTTAAAATATTATAACGGCACTTAAAACCGCTCGAATATAGTGCATTAAAAGTAAATAAGACGTATCTTTGTAAATATTTTACGCTGAGCAAGGTGATAAAAGCCACTAAAATGCAAGGAGTTAGTGTGAACGAAAGGAATAGAGAGGACAAAAGAATAGGATTCAAAGCAACTGATATAAGTTCCTCATTAGAGAATCTCTTGCCGGTTACCAATATTGAGGTATTAATTAACTATGCCCGCGTCAGTCGAAACTGTCAGCACGGTTGGACCAATTAGTTAGTCACCTACTTTTCCTTCGACCGACCATCATGGTTTTGTCAATGGCAAGATATTTGACAGAACATCTGCCGACAGGGCGACGTGTATTCACAACTTTCCCAAGGGGATTTTTCGATGGGGTCATAAGAAGTTTCCATTAAAATTCTCATTGTTTTTGTCTAAAATGTACGCTTCTTTCTGTCCAACCCATCGTCCCAGTTTTTAGATTTATTCATTTCCTCCTTCATCATTTTCTCTCGTTTCATCTTCATTTTGTCGTTTGGTCTTTGTTTTTTTTTTATATTCGCCGACTCTACTTCTGATTCTTTCCTTTAGCTTATGATAATGGCTTACACTATGTCTTCTTCTTCTTCTTCTTTTTCTTCTTCTTCTTCTTCTTCTTCTTTTTCTTCTTCTTTTTCTTCTTCTTCTTTTTCTTCTTCTTTTTCTTCTTCTTCTTTTTCTTCTTCTTTTTCTTCTTCTTCTTCTTTTTCTTCTTCTTTTTCTTCTTCTTCTTCTTCTTCAAACATTGTCTTTTCAGTGTCCCATCTGCATTCATTTTTCTCTTTCGAAATTCTTTTCTTTTTTATTCAGATCCATTTTTCTTCTTTTCTCTTTTGCTTATTGTTTCATTTTCTTCTTCTTCTTCTTCAAACATTGTCTTTTCACTGTCTCATCTGCATTTATTTATCTCTTTCGAAATTCTTTTCTTTTTTATTCAGATCCATTTTTCTTCTTTTCTCCTTTTATGCTTTTGCTTCACTTTCTTCTTCTTCTTCTTCTTCTTCTTTTTCTTCTTCTTTTTCTTCTTCTTCTTCTTTTTCTTCTTCAAACATTGTCTTTTCAGTGTCCCATCTGCATTCATTTTTCTCTTTCGAAATTCTTTTCTTTTTTATTCAGATCCATTTTTCTTCTTTTCTCCTTTTATGCTTATTGCTTCTTCTTCTTCTTCTTCTTCTTCTTCTTCTTTTTCTTCTTCAAACTGTCTTTTCAGCGTCTAATCTGCATTCACTTTCCTCTTTCGAAATTGTTTTCTATTTTTATTCACTTTCTTCTTCTATCTTTTACTCTCATAATTTTGCTTTTCTCTTTCTCCCCATCAATCATTTGATAAAAATGTAACTACAGCAACAACAGCAACAACAATACTACTAATAATATCAGAAAAAGAAACTTGCAAATAAATAAATTACCCTGAATGCCGCTGTCCTGTCATCCCAAAGAGAAATCAATTCCTGTAATGGGGTTAGCAACTCAGCAGATAGATTTTATACACCATCTGCAAGCATTTTTGCAACACTAAGGAGCCGTTGTTCACCGATAACATTCAGTTTTGGATGTCACGTCGCAAAATCCATTACTCTAGAATCCCCCAGCAGAGGCAGAAATGTCACCCCTACGATGTATTCTCAGAGAGGAGGATTGTCTCCAAGTTTACCCCACCCTGCTCTCCTGACACTGTAAATTCTCACGGGAAATGAATTACTAGGAATCATTCCCCACGCGCTATTTTCAGGCCAGTGAGCGTTTTTCATCCAATATTTTATCGATTATCCACGCGTGTCCAGTTACTGTCGGTTCTGGTCAGTCTTTGATTGATACTCCATCCCCGCGTCTATTTCTTTGTTGAGTCGCTCGCTGATAAAGAAGAATGATGCGAAATAAGACGAGGCCAGGTTAAGTCGGGTATCAGTTTGATAACTGGTGTACAATTACGGGTCGCACCAAGTCGAAGATCGACCAAGATCGAGGTGGGGAGAACTGCATTTCTGGGTGCATTTTGTAAATGACCTTGTATTAGTGTCAGTCTCGGAAGGATAGGCTAATATCCGGCTGCGATTTCACTTTTTTTCTTTTTTTGTTAAAACGGCCGACAAGAGTCCGGGTAAAGCTAAAAGGCGATTCAAAAATGTATGGCGCTGGAATGTAGCAAGCGACAATATAAATCAATTTACAGTTTGCTATGGGCTTACGGCCATATTACGTTGAATACACCGGTTCCTGCTCGATCACCGATGTTAAGCAACGTTGAGCCTGGTCAGTACTTAGATGGGTGACCGCTTGGGAATACCAGGGGCTGTAAGCGTTTAGTGACGGATGCGCGTGCTTACGGCCATATCACATTGAATACACCGGTTCTCGCTCGATCACCGAAGTTAAACAACGTTGAAGCTGGTCAGTACTTAGATGGGTGACGGCTTGGGAATATCAGGTGATGTAAGCGTATCGTGACGGATGAGCGTTGTGGTGCAGTGGATATCGGCTCGGAAAGAGAAATCGGTGAGCCGAGTTCGAATTCCAGTTGAATGCCTTGCATTCACTTAAGCACTGATACCCTTGGGAAAGGTATTAATCCGTCCCTTCCCTCCAGTTATGGGTTAAATAACAAGGGTAGGACTTGGGGACCCTGCTCTCAAAAACAAATCCCAATGAATCTTGATACTCGAAAAGAAAAATTTAAAAATAAAATAACCTTAACCAAAATCATTTGTTATGACCTTAAATGATCCCATAAAGATTGATAGGTTTTTAAACCTCGAATAAACAAACAAACATTTTGATATGCAGAGTCACGCTGGAGATAAGTTTAGCGGATCGGATTGAAGACTCAGAGTGCCAAGTTCGAACCACACCAGAGTTCGTTATATTTATTTGCGGTCAAATACCCTTGGTAAAAAAAAAGAAGCTACAAAAACTCTTGAAAAAAGGTACTGAACAGAAAATAGAAGACATTATTAAACATCAACTACAAGAAGTACGAAATGCAAATCGGAGAGACCATAGTAAGAGGCCTTCGTCGGTCAGGGTTGTCTACTTGGCTGGAGCATCGGCATCTGTGACTGTAAAAGCCGAGGCTCCAGTTATGTTTTGTTTACAGTCTCAGTTCGTGTTTAGTTATTAAAAGCATTTTTAATACTACGTCCCTTCTAGACATAGACACTCATGGCTCTCCACAGATTCCTTTTCTATAGAAGCTGTAACGTTCCAGATCTTTCACTCCAAAGAATATGATAATGCTACAACGATCTACTGGAAGCGAAAGAAAACGAGAAAACTTAAATGAGAATAAAGATCAACAAGAGAACAGGTTTCAGGAAGACAGAAGATGACGATTGTAGCTGCTTTTAAATACTTGGTATTTGCAGGTGACAAGTAAACTAGACACAGAAAGAGAGTGGGAGAAAAGAAACTGTTTGAATAGAACTTACGGTTATAGTAGGCCTACGTCGGTCAGGATTGACCATGGGTAGCATCCTAGTTGCCTACTTGGCTGGAACATCGGCGTCTGTGACTAGAAACCGATGCGGGAGTGACAGTCTTTGTTGCAGAGGCTGCATTTATGTTTTGTTTCTGGTCTGTCGGAGCTGTCATTTTGCTTCCTGCGAACCCGCCTCTCCATAGCGACTTGTGTTAGTTGCTTTGCTCCTCCCTTGATTTGAGTTGTTGGGCCAGGGTTTCTTTCCATTTGAACCGGTTGACTGCTAAGCTCTCCCATGATTTCGTGTTGATGCCCACAGTTTTCATATCGCGTTATATGATGTCCCTATACCACAGTTGTGGTCGCCCCTTGAGTCTTCTTCCAGAGGCCAGCTCGCCATACAGGAGGGCTTTTTGATTGCGACCGTCTGGCATGAGGTGGACATGGTCTAGCTAGCGGAGACAATACCGTCAAAGATGAAAGAAAAACTTGAAGCAACTGAAATGTAGTTCTACAGAAGGATGCTGCGGATATCATGGATCGAGCATGTGAGCAATGATGAAGTCTTGGAGATGATGGAAACAAAACCGAAATTAATACTGAGCATCAGGAAGAGAAAGCTGAAGTTCCTGAGACACGCTATGAGGAAGAAGGGCTTGGAGAATCTGATGCTAACAAGCCAGATGAAGGGGGAAAAGAGACAGGGGAAAGCAACGGATAACATATTTGAAGGACCTAATCAGGTGGATGACGGAACGAGGATTGCATGGTGTGACAGGAGAAGGCGTGCTCAGAGCCACCAGGGATAGGGAAACGTGGAAAGCTATGATCGCCTACATCCTGAAGGGACAAGGCACATAGAAGAAGAAGAACATGGTAGGCAGACCGGCTCGAGACAGGACCTCAGTGTTGGGCACCTTGTCTTGCTATGGGATTCCCAATATATGTCGGATACTTTTCACGTGGAAGGTGCTCAGATCCCACTCTTGCCTGGCGTACGTGGTTTATGTCTCACAAGTAATTTTCCTAAGAAAGAATACCGCAGAGAAATTCTATCGTATTGTTATTTCTATCGTACTGAAAATCGTTAAAGCTTACAAATTCAATGTTAGAAAAATGGACATAGGAACGCGTCTTTTCTAAAAGCGAAAAATTGTCTTTGTTTATATAAAAAAAAAAAACGTTAAATCGTAAAAAGTAAATAAATTTCCAATCATTTGTGTTAAATTGAGATTCAGCTTATATAATGCATTTAAATATTGCAAAGTTTAGCTGATATAATGTATTTAAATATTATAAAATAATGTATCATTATCAAATAAACATGTAAGTTGCATTTATATAGTTAATGCCAATAGATACAGTAAGTAAGCAATGTTAAGAATATTAAATAGTTAATAAATATAATTCGTAATAGCCAATTATATATGAACTCTAGACATAAATAATATAATAACATTAATAAATAATATAATGTAGTAATATAATAGAATTTAAATCTATCTAAATCTTATTTATAAATGGAACTTTGTGTGTGTGTGTGTGTGTGTGTGTGTGTGTGTGTGTGTGTGTGTGTGTGTGACCGTTACCTATAGACTCCGAAACGGCTAAACCGATATTCTTGAAAATTTACACAGTTGTACTATAAGCGTCTATGAGTGTTCTTAGCTAAGTTTTGTGTCGAGTTACCTCTGATAAATATCGAAAATCGAAAATCGAAAAAATCGGGTTATAGAAGGAGTGGTCCGATTTTAATAAAATTTGATACACTCATAGACAAAGACATAAGAAACAATATTCAGAAGTTTCAAGGTTGCAGTTCTTACAATAGTGCAGAAAATCGATAATATATATATATATATATATATATATATATATATAAAAAGGCAAGATGTTTATGTGTGTATTTATTTATCTGCCTGTATGTCTGTATTTTTTTCAGCCCTTTTATTTTAGTTTTTGCTTCGGGTTTGGCTCTAAGTAGGTATAATTGTAGTTCTTAGTCTCAGTCATGATACCGTTTACTCAGATGACTTATTTAGCCTTCAAAATTCAGTTTACAACGAAAAAAGCTTATTTGATATCGATACCAGGAAATCAAAATTTGACTTACATCCATTCAGTTTTCTTTCAGTCTACGGTTTCGCTTTAACTGGAAACAACTATTGCTTTTTAGTCTTTCGTGACAACGTCCAAAGAGTCTGAGCTCCAGGACTATGGATTAGTTTTAAAGCTTTCATTACACCCGAGCAACGCTGGGTTATACTGCTAGTAATACGTAAGATTCATTTTCCTATAAAATTTTCTTTAAAGACAGTTTCTCATTCAAGGAGAGAATTGGGTGCACGTCCGTTTACGTTGGCGGGTAGAGGAGATACCAAAAGAAAATAAATGCGAAAGTCAAATATCTGGGAAGTATTTTATTAAAGGGTAGAAAGATCTACACTGAGATCCGAAGACATGTTGGGATGGCCAATGAATTTAAGCATAATGCGCGTTGTGGTGCAGTGGATACCGGCTCGGAACGAGAATTCGGTGAGCCGAGTTCGAATTCCAGTTGAATTCATTGCATTCATTGCATTCGAACTCGGCTTCCCAATTTCTCGTTCCGAGCCGATATCCATAGCACCACAACTACGGTATCTAAAGAAAGAAAAATGTAATTAAATGAGGGTTTGAAGATTATATTGCGCCAATATTCTCTCATTCTGCTTGAGATTAACATTCTAATTTCTTTTTGCCTGAGATTAAAAACCTACCTCTATTGGCAACAATAATACGTATTTGCATTATTAGGACTATTGTCCTCATCTTTGTTGCAAATTTGTACGACGTTTCGGCCGTTGTACGCTCCGGCCTTCTTCAGGTGCTAAGAATTTCGAACCGAACCCTTTATTACAATCACTTTGGGTATATCATCCTCATTCCTTGCGTAAAGCCGTGATTTAAAGGCATGAGTTATCTCCCTCTAACCCTGCAAGTTACTTGTTCACCACTGCTGTAGCCTGGTATCAAACTCACAATTCTAAGAGTCAAATCAGTAACTAACCAATGTTTATATCCACTGGACCATGTGTCCTTAAAGTTACAGCAGTGGTGAACAAGTAAATTGCAGGGTTAGAGGGAGATAACTCATCGAAGCTTTACGCAAGGAATGAGGATGTTGTACGCCAGTGATTATAACAAAGGTTTCGGTTCGAAATTCCTAGCACCTGAAGAAAGCCAGAGCGTATAACGGCTGAAACGTCGTACAAATGGCAACAACGATGAGGACAATAGTCCGAATAATGTAAATACTGTAACTACTACTTCATTTCAGAAATATAGACAAAAAGGTTCAATTCGAAATTCCCAGCACCTGAAGAAGACCGTAGAGTACAGCGGCCAAAACGTTGTACAAATGGCAAGAAAGATGAGGACAATAGTCCGAATAATGTAAATACTCTAAGCACTAACTCATCTCAGAAATATGGACAAATGGCAACAAAGATGAGGACAATAGTCTGAATGTAAATACTGTAAATACTACCACATCTCAGAAATATAGACAAATAATTATAGTGTCGTTATAAAAAAGAATGTTGATTTTCTTGTAATAAAATGTAGCCATTTCTTTTTACTTTTATAATGATTGTTTATCCAATACAAGGCTCAATAGCCACTCAAGGTAGAGGCTCTTGTATAAGCGTAAAAAGAGGAAATAAGGAGTGTAGATTATGAGAATCCGCAGGATAAACAATAATGGATCACAGTCTTGAAAAGTATTAACCAAGGAAGTATTATCTTGGAAATCTGTTTAACACAGTTCTGGGAAGTAAATGTTGGGACCTACCGACAATTGGACGCGTACACATCTTTATAATATGTCTACCAACTCTGAGTGGAGAGTCACAATGTAGTAGACTTGTCTCTGCTACTATTGAGACTGTGAGCACTCTGCCTTTGGGTAGAGAGCGCTCTCTGCCCGAAAGCAGAGAGCACTAACCCAGTCATGGTTGCGCCGAAGGGTAGAATCACGACTGGGGAAAGATAGACAAATATTTTTGGCCGGGCTATATAGCCCGGAAGACCCACATTAAAAAGGCCTTGTGTCACATTTTGCCTTAAGTGGTGAGATGACTAAATGCTGTAACTGAGTAGTAGCCACAGAGTGAGTGAATGAGTGAGTCAGGACGCCTGGGAGTGGAAGTACTCTCCAGTCCGCGTTTACCTTTGTACTACATTTTCTGAGAATATATTATTCAACCTTATATCCGAGTCTGTGTTATCTTTCTATGGCCCTTCGGTCATAACACTGTCCGAGAGGAAAATTTTCCTTACTAATGAGGGTGAGTCTACTCTTTGTAAGTGGCATGGTAAATGATAGCAGTAATGGTGAAGACTATTCCTTCCAGTTATGGGTTAAATAATAGTACAGAGTGGGTTTGTAGCCTTGGTCGGCAACCAGTCTACCACAGAAAGCAATGGCAACCTACTGCGGGATAATCTGCCCAGTCAGCCATGTCTCTTTCGAGACATGATCGCCCAAGCGTGTATCACGTATGGCACTTAACTGACTGATTATGTCCTAACTTCTATCATGGAAACAGCGACTATGTAGCAAGAAGTTAGCAACGTTTTATCGGTAGAAAAAGAAACTTCTGTTGTGGAAAATAACGGATGACCCACAATGCTTTGCGAACGCTTTTGAAGTTTTTTGTCAAGCCTGGAAAGTTAAGATCGTTCAGCTCCAGGCTAGACATTTTTCAATACTTCTTTCTGGGGTCTGATCTGACACTTGTAAAGAATGAGATAAAAAGTCAAGCACTTTTTAAAGCCGTACTAAGAACGGACCGTGTTTTTCCCACCATTTTTAGCAATTGGTCGTATATATCAGTTTCTACCGAGGTCTGGAGAAAACATGTTTTAATAGGTGTTCAAAGAAAGTGGCATCATTGTACAACCGTTCGATGATTCGTTTTCTCGTGAACATAACGTGATCGATACTGTCTTGGCGGACTGGCTGCAACCACTCTCTCACCGGCGTGACGTGGCTTCCCTGTGCCTCTTCTATAAGTACTTTCACGGCTTCTGCTCCGATGAACTTAGGTCATTGGTGCCGCCTAGGGAAGAATTTACGCAAGATACTAGATTAGCAAGTAGGTCCCACCCGTTTACAGTGAAACAGATAAGATGTAATCGTAATTTCTACTCCAACAGCTTCTTTTCTCGCGCTTCCTGTCTGTGGAATTCCCTTCCACATGCCTGCTTCCCCGAAAGCTACAATCTCCAGGAGTTTAAATGTAAGGTCAATAGACACCTCCTAACCCACTAACTCTCATCTATTCTCTCAAACACTCTCACCATCTAACCAACCCTCATTCTCGGTATCCTTACCCGTCTATCACACTCCTTGTGACATTTCCTATATCTAACCATCCTTTTCTCATCACTTCTCCGACCCTATGTAACCCTCTGCGCAATAGTGGCAGTGGAATGCCTTGCTAGAGGTGAAACGATTAAAAAAATGTTTTGTGACTCAAAATAACTCCAAATTTCAAGTGGAACTCATATCTACGTATATTGGCGCTTATAGAATGTGACATTAAGCATCGCCAGTTTTTGAAATGTCATCTTCTTTCAGCAGATTATGTTGAAATATTTACATTAATGTAAATGCAAATTAATTGGGCCTCAAATGAGAGAACTCAATCAAATGGTTAATCAAATATTATTTCGCAGAAAACGGATGCGACTGATTGCTGAAACGTTTTCAGTTCCAATATATATATATATATATATATATATATATATATATATATATATAGGCCTATTTCAGGCGAACCATCATCAACTTCTGTCTTTATTTTACAAAAAAATCTTTGTAAAATAAAGACGGAAGCTGATGATGGTTCGCCTGAAAAAGGCCTATATTTCCGATTTACCATGAAAAAACGGGTCTGCCTTAATTTTTCTTATATTTGCTCTATATGTATTTATATGCAGATATGCTTAGAGAGTTAGATATGTCTTAGAGAGTTATCCTACCACTGTATGTACAGGATACTCCTTTGGATTGTTCTATACCCACACTGCATCCTGATATATATATATATATATATAAATTCAGATAAAATTTAGAGGGGAAATAGTCATTTTTAAAATGTCATTTTAAGACATACATTCTCAACCCCATACAAATAAAGAATGAGGGAATATTGTATGCCCAGAGATTTGCTCTACTAAAGGAAGGGGTTGGGCGTTATTGGTTTTTATAGGGTTATGCTAGCGGAATTTTAGTAGTAATTTTTTCTTTGGTAGTGGTATGTATGTGGCTTGACCCTTGAGTTAGTAGTAGTAGGTAGTGGGTAAGTCATTGCTTAGAAATAAAGCCTTATTGGAACTAATTGGGAGAATAAAATAATTATTGCAATTTAAACTTATTTCTCTGACGACACATACTAATGATTTCTCTATGTTTATTCAGAAGTACATTCTGATATTGAAATGTCAAAGTCTTAATTTTTTTCTGTGAAACATAGATTACTTCTATGCCTTAAACTATTAGGACTGCTTGCCTTGCCTATCGGCTTCCACTTTATCTGTGGATTTAGGTTATTTTCTTTCAATTCCTAATAATTTCGGGAAAGGGCTGTTTGATACATTAGGCTTAGTGAAGGATATATATATATATATATATATATGTATGTGTGTGTGTGTGCGTGTGTGCGTGTCTATCTATCTATCTATCTATCTCTCTATCTATCTATCTATCTATCTATCTATCTATCTATCTATCTATCTATTGGGATGTTACCCCTTTTTACACACACAATGGACTCTTCCAAAGTATTCAAATAATCTTGCCTGCAGAGAACGGTAGTTGTTGAGTTGTAGTTGGAGTTGTTGTTAGAGTTTGTGTTTGTCAGAGAAGTTGAACCGCCTCTCGTTGGTCAGAAAGAATATAGACTATTACACGGAATTACTTCTTGTATATATTTGACTCCTACTAACAAGTATTCCTGAATCTATTAACCGTGTACAGGTTGTATACTTTTTATTCAATATACTTACATTTTTCCTTTCACATCTGTTTTTGTTATTATATTGTGTGGTTTTCTAAACAAGAATCCACAACACTATATATATTGCAATGAGATCTATCTATCTATCTATCTATCTATCTATCTATCTAATTCTATTCTATTCTATCTATCTATCTATCTATCTATCTATCTATCTATCTATATCTATCTGTCTATCTATCTATCTATCTATCTATCTATCGAATTCTATTAATATCTATCTATCTATCTATCTATCTATCTATCTATATTAATCTAATTCTATTAATATCTATCTATCTATCTATCTATCTATCTATCTATCTATCTATCTAATTCTATTAATATCTATCTATCTATCTAATTCTATTAATATCTATCTATCTATCTAATTCTATTAATATCTATCTATCTATCTATCTTTCTAATTCTATTAATATCTATCTTTCTAGCTATCTATCTATCTATCTTATTCTGTTAATATCTATCTATCTATCTATCTATCTATCTTATTCTGTTAATATCTATCTATCTATCTATCTATCTTATTCTTGTTAATATCTATCTATCTATCTATCTATCTATCTTATTCTGTTAATATCTATCTATCTATCTATCTATCTTATTCTATTCTATCTATCTATCTATCTATCTATTCTATCTATCTATCTATCTTATTCTGTTCTATCTATCTATCTATCTATTTTATTCTGTTAATATCTATCTATCTATCTTATTTTCGTTAATATCTTAATATCTATCTATCTATCTTATTCTGTTAATATCTATCTATCTATCTATCTATCTTATTCTGTTAATATCTATCTATCTATCTATCTATCTTATTCTTAATCTTATTCTGTTAATATCTATCTATCTATCTTATTCTATTCTATCTTATTCTATTCTATCTATCTTATTCTGTTAATATCTATCTATCTATCTATCTATCTATCTATCTATCTATCTATATATCTATCTATGTATCTGCGAATGCTGAAAATTTTCTCATCTACTATCTATCTATCTATCTATCTATCTATCTGCGAATGCTGAAAATTTTCTCATCTATCTATCTATCTATCTATCTATCTATCTATCTATCTGCGAATGCTGAAAATTTTCTCATCTATCTATCTATCTATCTATCTATCTATCTATCTATCTATCTATCTATCTATCTACAAGCGAATGCTGAAAATTTTCTCAGCACGATTAAGATGGATTCTCAACCGAATTCTGATATATGGCCAGATTTAGGTAAATGAGATGGGCGGATATATTTTTAATGCTGCCATCTAATATATTTAGTGCCTTTCAAATAAGGTTACAAATTCCAAAGAAACTATTACTACCATTTGGAGCTCCAATGTTTATCCTTGTATTAGAATAAAGTAATAATTACCAATACTGTTGCCTGCATAACGCATTACTAATGACGTTGATGGCAGACACGGCCATTTCTTTCACTGGAACGGATCAAAACGTAGCCAGGATAGAAACAACGAAAAAATATGTCGATGGTTGAACAGATAAAAACTAGGAGTGATGATGGAAAACAAGATACAAACAGAAAAAAAAAAAGAAAAAAAAGCCCTATTTTCGTTTATCGAAATCCGCATCTCTACGTGTCATTCATCAGGGCCACCATCAGTGTATTTTCCCGCCATATGGCCGCTGTTATCAAAAAAAAAAAAAAAACAAGAAAAAAAAAAACGAACACATACCGTCGTTTAATGGTTAACGGCACAGTTTACAAACCTGTTTTCCTATATAGGGAGTTTGATCCTCATTAAGTATTTCACGCATTTTCTCCTAACATTTTAACAATTTAAGACCAAAGAACCACTCAAGGTAGAGGGTTACTAAATGAAGTTGTTGTGTGTACGTCAAAAGGAGAAGTTAGTGCAGATAATTAAGGTATCTATGATAGATGTGCGTTTTGGTGCAGTGGATATCGACGAGAAACCGGGGAGCAGAGTTCGAATTCCAGTTGAATCCATTGTATTCACTTACGCGCAAATACCCTTGGGAAAGGTATGAATCCGTCTCTTCCCTCCAGTTATGGGTTAAATAGCAGGACAGATTGTGTTCTATAGCCTTGGTCGGCAACCAGTCTACCACAGAAAGCAATGGCAACCTACTATGGGATGGTCTTCTGCCCAGGCAGTCATGTCTCTTTCGAGACATGATCGCCCAATCCCCCATCGCTCGTAGAAGTCCTTATACCGAAAAATTCACCTCATTTATTGAATGACCCTCGTAGAAGTCCTTATACCGAAAGATTCATCTTATTTATTGAATGACCCTCTTAGAAGTCCTTATACCGAAAGATTCATCTTATTTATTGAATGACCCTCGTAGAAATCCTTATACCGAAAAATTCACCTCATTTATTGAATGACCCTCGTAGAAGTCCTTATACAGAAAAATTCACCTTATTTATTGAATGACCAGCGTACTCAAAAAATAACTACAGTCGGATGTTTTTGCCCAGACTTTGTCCTACATGTTAGGTTAGGCATCTTCAGTTTATGTCATGTCAAACTGCCCTGAAACACATTTCTGCAACAACTGACTCTATCGGTCAGTTCGCTTAATTTTGGCACCGACGAAAGAATACGGATAGCTGCCTAAAAGATGTTCAGGTCAGCCAACACAACCATGTCACCTAGAACTTTGAGAATTCTCATTCATAAAAATAGATTCCCTTAATAATATATGTTAGCATATATATTCGTCATCCACATACAAGCCTGTATCACAGCTCAACAGTGTGGCTAGTCACCCACTTGCTTCTGCCCGGCATCGAAACTCGACCGATTGGTGTCAGTCGGAGTCGGTAACCCTAAGCCATATGCGTATGGAATCAGAGAAGGGAAATTTTAGCGTGCTATATATCAGCGGTTTATACACACCGAACGAACTTATTTCATTGCTGAAGAGCAATACATAATTTGCAGAAGTAGTAACTATTTTCTAAAAAAATTTCCTCTCTTTTCCTATATATATATATATATATATATATCAGTAAAAAATACCTAGTGAGCCAGACAGACCTACCTAGGTTTCACCTAAACGGATTATCAGGGAAAGCTCTACCTAAGTATTGAGCGCTTTTTGTTCGTCGATTACTCGGATCAGGTTTTTTTCTTTGGGCTACGTGCTGACTCGGTCCGAATCATTTTGACTGATGTTTATATACTTAGCTCTTCTTTTTTAAATAACCGTTTTTTCCCTTCTTTGTAGATTCGTGGGAGGTATTTCCACACGAGTATAGTTATAATCTCATTTATGTATATATAAATATAAAATACGTTAAGACTATATATGTATATATATATATATATATATATATATATATATATATATTTATACAAAAAATCCATGATTTTGATTTTTTGCATTTGTAGCTCTACTTTCGTATCGAACACTTTATTGTTAAAGTTTCATCTCGGGTTTTTTTCTTTTATAACGGGTACTTGACGTTTTGCACTTGTACGCCGTTTATTTTTTTTTATCCTTCACCTTTGCCCTAAGAAGAGGTTCTCTTCTGGGTGTTCAAGACGATTAAATTGTAGTTAAGTTAGTGCCAATTCTAGCGATTTGGTTTCTTATAATTGGTGTTAGTTTCACTGTGATTATTATTATTATTATTATTATTATTATTATTATATATATATATATATATATATATATATATATCCTAAGTTGTAATCATTGCAGGTACAATGACAGGGTTGGTACAGATATGCGTCTGATGATGTAGAAAGGTGCCATCTGTGTGGTGCAAACTTTTTTTTTTGGATTAGCAAGAGCCGAAGAAACTATTCAAGAATTAATTTCTTCTGCTCGTTACAGAAAAGTAAAATTACTTTCATTCAACATCAAAGACTTTTTTTAGTGGGTGGGGGGAATTAAAAGGAAAAGATTGCTTTCAAATCTATTCCAAAGACAGTAATGAACTTTAAAGCTTCAAATGCGTTTTCAGAACGTGATAACAAGCGAATATTCAATACAGATAGTGAATATTTTTCTTATACACATAATAACCGAATTCTGGGCCGAAGAAAATATGAAGCAGACTAAAGTTTGCACCACACAGATGCCACCTTTCTACATCATCAGACGCATATCTGTACCCAACCCTGGCATTGTACCTGCAATGATTACAACTTATGGAATATCTTATCAACCTAGCAGTCTTAACGTATTGTAAATTTATGGATTAGTGCTCAATATCATATGTAAATTTAAGTGGACTTTTGCATAGGGTAATTTTGAACTTTGATAAAAGAAAAAAAAATGGATTTAACAATGAGTTTTTAATTTTCCCTCCAAATACAACTAAAACAACTTTACGATATATTACTTACCAAATATCAGGTAAAATGGCGGACATAAACTAGAGTTATAACAGAAAATAACATGTATCCAATACTTATGCTTGTCACTGTATATATATATATATATATGTATATATCAGATTATCTGACCTATATACACATACACACTCATTATATATATATATATATATATATATATATATATATATAATGTGTGTATGTGTATATAGGCGCATACACATATACACATGCACACACATTATATATATATATATATATGAATATATATATATGTATATATATATATATATCAGATTATCTGACCTATATATATATATATCAGATTATCTGACCTATATACACATACACACACATTATATATATATATATATATATATATATATATATATATATATATATATATAAAATATAGGGTAATTTTGAACTTTGATAAAAAAATGGATTTAACCATGATATTTTAAATTTCCCTCCACATACAACTAAAACAACTTTACGAGACATTACTTACCAAATATCAGGTAAAATGGCGAACATAAACTAGATTTATAACAGAAGATAACATGTATCCAATGCTTATGTGTGTCACTGAATATACATGCAACTGGAAACCGCTTATCAATCCAAAATTCGCACTGAAACAATTATTATAAGCGCCTCCCCGGATAAGGCGTTAAAAAAAAAGCCTCATGTCTTACAAGGAAACAGAAGAACTAAGAACTAACAATAAATCATTACATATATTACGAAGGGGAATCATTTTCTCTTTTAAGGTTCGGCGTTTGTAATGCTGGGATTTGAGGTTCAAAATGTCCGAGTATGATTTTTCCATAGGTCTATTGTTGATTTCCTCATCTCTGATGTTGTCTGGGGTGACTCATTAGTCCAACGAGTGATTTACACTTTAATCCACAGTTTTTGCAAGCAATCTTGACTCATGTTTCATTATCGGGTGCACAAAGGTACGACAGAACTTTCAATAATAAATTTTTTAAAAAATCTTTAAGATTTAATTATGGTTTTGATTGATTAAAGAATAACCAGTGTCGAAAAACAAATGATTTATCCTGTAATTTGACAGCTAAAGATACCTAACCTAACATGTAGGACAAAGTCTGGTATAAGATGATTTCAGTCAGCTAAGTACCATTCGTGATAAACGCTTGGGCGATCATGTCTCGAAAGAGACACGACTGACTGGGCAGATGATTATCCCGCAGTAGGGTGCCATTGCTTTCTGCGGTAGACTGGTTACCGACCAAGGCTATAGAACCCAATCTGTCCTGCTATTTAACCCATAACTGGAGGGAAGAGACGGATTAATACCTTTCCCAAGGGTATTTGCACGTAAGTGAATGCAATGAATTCAGCTGGAATTCGAAATCGGCTCTCCGATTTCTCGTTCCAAGCCGCTATCTACTGCACCACATCAACCAACCATTTTTCAAGCCTTTTTATCGATAGCTTGTCTGTATATTAGTTTTACTGAACGTCTCACAGAATTCAAGGCTAAAGTATTGATAGAGCAATTATAATATTCTACCCGGAGTCTTCCAAAACGTTGGCAAAATGGATATCCAACTTTCTCAAGTAACAGCCTCAGGAAGAATCATCGTAAATATTTTCTATAAATATTTTCATGGCAACTGTTCTGACAAACTTTTTACCCTTGTTCACCAACTAAATTTACTTACTCATGCTGTTAGATTGATATCTAGGTCTCAATATTTTATCGTCAAGATAGGTAAATGTAATCCCTCGTCTACTCTAAAGTTTCTTTTCTCGCACTTTCCGTTTGTAGAAGTCGTTTCCGTTTGCTTGATTCCCTGATATCTACAATCTCCAAAAGTTTAAATGCAACGCCAGTTGCCATCGTCTATCTTATTCCTTATTTTTTCTTTAACATCTCTTAAATAAGGGTGTTTTTTTTTATAGCGCCAACGTTGCTAACGAATGTGACATGCGGTCAAAATTTAAAGTGGGTTTAACGACAATACGGCAGAAAAATTGGCCAAGCCTCTCGGCATGGGCATTCCCGTTTTATTGTTTGCTTCAGACGCCTGGCAATAAACCCAACACCCCGCTTCCGTGAGAGAGGTAAAAGTGTTACATAAGACGCATTTTCCAGCTGCGTTTTTTACGTCTTGAGATTTCAATTTTCGTTTAATCATGCTTTATATTTCGTATTTGTGTGCGCACGCACGATTAAAATGACTGTTTTGAAATTTAAAACAGACAGATAAATATCTATTACAAAATGAAGCATTTAACATTCTCTTTACCTTGTTTTCTTTTCTCTCTCTCGCTGTAACTCCCTGAGAACCAGTGACGTTCCTGCCTTGCTTGCTAAGGAACATAGACTCGTCTAATGTATACATATACTCCTGCCATAGAAAGATACCGGAATGATACCGACAGATACCGACGTTTCACGTAGAATAGAGCTCCACTCAGTAAGAAGATTATTACACAGCACCCGTCAGCTTCCTACGTGGACATACTAAACATACTAAGGCTTCACTCCAGAGACTTGTATATGTACTTCGTACTAACTGTATTCCTGGATTACCAACCTGTGTTCAAGTTTGTATCCTTTACGTTAATATACTTATTTTTCTATCTGCAATTCTGGTTGTTGTTCATTTATTTTGTGCGGTTCCCATTCCCGGAATCCACAACAATTTGTATTACAGTTTTCAGTGCGGAAAGTGAGATCGGCATGACGAGTTCAAATTCTAATAGATTCTTCTTGGTTTACTTCAGACTATTGCATTTAAAAAAGACAGGAATTAATTTTTATCCAGCTATGAATTAAATAGCAAAATTGATTATGCTCCCTTGCTTTTGGATGGTCATCAGTCAAGAAGAAAACATGCATAATCCTTTTAGCCTAATGAGTAACTGTTAAAATAGTCATTTTGAAGTTACATTATTTCTTACATGAAAGAGATTTTTACTAAAACACGTGCATCCACTGAATATAATATTGATAAAAAATGATGACGGATTCCAAAATAATTCCTCTATTTCGACCAAACAAATCAGATTTCATAGGTCCTGGGTATGACGGTAAACTGCAAGACCTCTGATTGGGTGGTTGTGAGAAGCATGGAACCATCTCTTAATTGCTGTTGTTTCCAGGTTCACCGGAGTGGTAGCACCTGTTAGGGTCCCAGCTATGGGCAAATAGTTAATCTCCAAACTGGGGTCAAAACACTATTAATGTATAAAAATAGACTTTTATAGAAATATATACATAAAAATAGACTTTTATAGAAAAATATACATTTTTGAAAGAAAAATAATACCAACAATACATTTCTGAAGAAAAAATTATTACTATAACATATTTTTGAAGGAAAAAAATAAATTATTCTCAGAAAAACATTTTTGAAACAAAACTGGAAGACATTTTCGGTTTTCTAAAATAAAAAATAATAAAAACAAAGAAATACATTAAAATCTGACTAAATCAACCTTGTCATTATAACTGAATATTAAAAGTAATACATTAAAACCTCACCTTTTCGGCTTTAAATAACCCATAGAGGTTGATATGCCACTAAACAAAACTCAAACTCAAATTCTCACTATAACCTAACATTAAAAAGATCTTAAAACTTCACCTTTTTGGCATTAAATAACCTACAGAGGTTGATATGCCATGAAACAAACCTCACACTCAAACTCATATTTCATAGATCTGCCATGTCGACTGATTAAAACGGAGATTTATGGAACCTGCTCTGTTGGAAAAACGAGATCATTTTTTAATTCAACATTATTCATTATTACTGTAAACCTTATAATTTAGTGGGTACGCATTCTTGAGTAGACATCCTTTTTTATAGAAAATAAAGTCGAATAAAAAATACGTTACCAATTTAAATATTTTGTTTACATTTCGGCTACAAAAATAAAGTTAAGAGATATAGAATTCCAAAGGGCCCAACGAGAAATTTTAATTTCTTAAATAGGTAATTGTTGTAATGAATTCTCATGGTTTAATAGTGAAGCACACTTCGATAGAAAGTGGATTATGAGATTATAAAGGGAATACAGATGCTATTCTTCCTTTAGATACATTCATTTCAGTAAGATTTAACTATAAGTCATATTTACTGAATCATGTACATACACAACCGCACACAAACATCCCGCAACACACACACACACACACACACACACACACACACACACACACACACATATATATATATATAATAAAATAAATCATTTCAAATTGTCGGTTGTTTATAAGCAAGTTTCGTTAATGTTCGTTAATTTCCGTAACATGTTTACATTTGTTGACATTACGATACATTTCAGAACAAATATGGTTATTGCGATAAATCGAAAACTGTGTTATATAGGCTTGATTAAAACCTCATTTAGACTAATGGTCATTCGTGGTCGAGAGGTCTAAGACGTGCCAGATCACATGGTAACTTCCCCTATGTGGATAGGGGTCGCAGGTTCGAATCCTGCCGAATGACACACACACGCACATATATATATAGTGGATGGGTTGCAATAGAGGCTGTGCCGATATATGACGTTAAATTTCATTTCTCTGTATACTGTTCGTTCTTTCCTTTCTCTTCTTTTTATTTATCATTTGTCTATATTCTTTTCTTTTTTTCTCTCTTTGTTTTTTTTTAATGAACGAGGAATTGTTTTTTGTAAATTACCGTTACAAATGTCTATTCTCAATATGGACACGTGAGCGTCTGTGTGCAATGATTTTCGGGAATATTTTGAGGATTAACTGCTGTATAATTTGGGTCTGACGAACTGCAAGGTTAGCAGCGGCGAAATACGTATTACCCATGAAATTGTAGAATATCTAAAATTTCTTCTATCTCTCTCTCTCTCTCTCTCTCTCTCTCTGTGTATTTCTTTAAATACAACTGACAACTAGTTGCACTCAAGTATTTTATTGACTTTTTTTGTGTTCTCCAGATTTTCTTTTATTCTGGACATAAATTATGTAGAACCAGTACAAATGTTTTGTATATCTGCACGCTTTCGACTATTTCTTTAGCTATTATCAAGGATGATTTTTTTCTTCTTACGATGTCATGTGACTGAAATATACTAAAGATACTGGTGTTGCCGGTATTCAGACATTAAATTTTTCCATTGCTCAATCCCTTACTTAAATAATGGTGGACTTCCCTGTTTGATTCCCTAGCAAAATCGTGCAATTTTCAAACATCTATTAAAAAGGACCCCCCCATATTCATAAAACGTTTTGCATTACTAGCATGTTGATTAGGACTCACACCATGATTTTATTCGTGAAGTCACATAGACTGACATCTTCAACTTCCCAAATGAAAATTTTGCCACTGAAGTTTTTTCTTGGATCAAACTCAACATGGACACTCCCATTCTAAAATACCAGGTAAAGCCTCTGTTGGACTTTTTGGTATATATATATATATATATATATATATATATATATAGTGTGCTGATACCCATGAGCCAATTAATTTTATAGTTCACCAATAGAAGGCTTAATCAATCAGGAAGCTCAAAATATTAATTGCAACGTGTATAAAAGGCGGCCATATTTTTTGTGTATTGGAGATGAAATCCGATTCAGGAGAGTGTCTGATTCGGGAGTAATAATCATTGACGGTGTTTTATTGAACAGATTACGTGCTGCGAGGATACTCTATATCCATATACTATGACGGACATGGTCAACAGATGCCAAGAGGATACACTATATCCAGACACGTTGTCATCATTACCTTCAATCCCTTATTTGTGGAGATTGATTCTTTTTTATAATTAATACATACACTGATCCCTGACTTTGTGACCATCATGGACTGTTGTTGCTATATAATATACATTCGGGAGATTGATTCTCTATTATAATGAATACATAAACTGATCCCTGATTTTTGACCATCATGGACTGTTGTTGCTATAGAATATACATTCGGGAAATTGATTCTCTATTATAATCAATACATAAACTGATCCCTGACTTTGTGATCATCATGGACTGTTGTTGCTATATAATATACATTTCGGAGATCTATTCTCTATTATAATCAATACATAAACTGATCCCTGACTTTGTGACCATCATGGACTGTTGTTGCTATATAATATACATTCGGGAGATTGATTCTCTATTATAATCAATACATAAACTGATCCCTTACTTTGTGATCATCATGGAGTGTTGTTGCTATATAATCTGCATTCAGGAGATTGATTCTCTATTATAATCAATACATAAACTGATCCCTTACTTTGTGACCATCATGTGCTGTTGTTGCTATATAATATACATTCGGGAGATTGATTCTCTATTATAATCAATACATGAACTGATCCCTTACTTTGTGACCATCATGGACTGTTGGTGCTATATAATTTACATTCGGGAGATTGATTCTCTATTATAATCAATATATAAACTGATCCATAAATTATGACGAATTTTACCAACAGCCTCAGTCCTCTCTTTGCTTCACACTAGCAAGCTCGGCCGATATAGCACACAGGATCTACTTTTTGGGCTATATCAGTGTGACAGCTCTCGTCATAACAGATGCCTATTCTTTGCTGCTCTTAATAAAATCTTCATTGTCGGTCGATTTCAACGAAACATGCTTAAAAGAAAGTTTGCTTCCCAAATATACATTAATATATATATATATATATATATATATATATAAGATTGATGGGCTGTGATACAGCGAACAGATCTGTCTGCGGATGACTAATAGACTAATATATATATATATATATATATATATATATATATATATATATATATAGGCTATTTACACTCTCACACCCTGATTGAGCACTCTAGAAGAATGGTAGACTTTTGAAAAAACAGTAGTTACTCTAGCACTTACGCATGGCTAATTCAGTAATAAATTAGAACAGTCTAACTACTGGCGTATGATACATCATACACTCAAGAAAAAAACCTGTCTCCTTCCACCGAGCGCACACAGCTCAGCGGTAGAATCCCCGACTGACGCCAATTCGGTCGGGTTTCAATTCTGGGTAAATACAATCGGATGTTTAACCGCACTGATGAGCTGTAATACAGCGAAACATATCTGTCTGCGGATGACTATATATAACGTAGAATACTTGGTATATAAGTCAGGTAAATTCCGATAGAGACGAACTCAAAAGGACTCTTAAATTTGTTTATTTAATTTAACAGAGTAATATAATCTAGAAAAAAGCTTTAGCTATTCTACAATTTGATGAGTAATACGTAATTCGCAACCAAACCTTGCTGCCCGTCAGAAATATTTTTTTAATATTAACTGTTACATCATTTGGGTCTGACGAGCATCAAGGTTTGCCTGCGAAATACGTATTACCTATGAAATTGTAGAATATCTCAAAATTTTTCTAGAGTATATATATATATTATATATATATGTGTGTGCGTGTGTGTGTATGTGTGTGCGTGTGTGTGTGTGTGTGTGTGTGTGTGTTTTATGGTGGTATTTGTTCTTCTGTAAAGCAGCATTCATACGACATCTTTTATCGAACGGACAGCTGAAGAGCATATTACCCTTATATATTATCACAATAAAACATAATAGCGTAGTTACCAATAAAAAGTTAAGAAAGGGACAATAATCAATGAATTCTTTCACTTATTTCAGTAATATCCGCTTACTGCTGGAAATATCCGGTTATCCCGATTGACCGACACTGAATCTGATCATCCGCCATATTAAACTAGTCAGAAGCACAAGACCATTTTAATGTCTGCCTATTTTTGTCGGCAGTATCCGCCTATTTCCGGTGTGGTCAACTGACATGGCATTCGTTTATATTGTGTGTAGGACACAAAGAGAACGCGTTCAGTTTTGAGTTATTACGAGAATCAAAATCTATTTTTAAGGAAAATCTGAAGCTCTTCCCAACCGCATAAAAAGAGTGGAGTAATTGCATTTTCATTTTGTAATCGATATTTATCTGTCTGTTTTAAATTTCAAAACAGTCATTTTAATCGTGCGTGCGCACACACATACAAATAATAAAGCATGATTAAACTAAAACTGAATAAAATAAATAAATACTATCTCAAGACGTAAAAAAATGTAGCTGGAAAATCTTTCTTATGCAACACTTTTACCTCTCTCACGGAAGCGGCGGGTTGGGTTTATAGTGGGTTATCCGTTCTAGTGAAGAGATTAACTGAATTTGGCCTCGTTAGTAGATAGCCCACTATAAGTTATAAAAGGGGTTATAAAACAAGAAAATCAAATTGAGTATAGAAACAACATTTGCAGTCTCTCTCCCACCGGCGAGACGTGGCTTCCTTGTGTCTCTTCTATAAATACTTTCACGGCTTCTGCTCCGATGAACTTAGATCACTGGTGCCCCCTAAATACGAATTTGCACGAGATACTAGATTAGCAACTAGATCCCACCCTTTTACAGTGAAACCGATAAAATGCAGCCGTAACTTCTACTCCAACAGTTTCTTTCCTCGCACTTCCCGACTGTGGAATTCTCTTCCAAACGATTGCTTCCCCGACGGCTACAATCTCCAGAAGTTTAAATGTAAGGTCAATAGACACCTCCTAACACACTAACCTGCTCCCATTCTATCAAGCACTCTTCCCATCTGCCCAACCCTCATCCTCGCTATCCTTACTCATGTCACCTTCCTCCTGACATTCCCTATGTCTAACCACTTCTTCTCTTTACCTTCCCCTATGTAGCCCCATGCGTAATAGTGGCAGTGGAATGCCTTGCTTGGGGTGAGATGATTAAAAAAATATATATATACACATATATCAATTACGGGGTTTTGTACAAATAAAGTAATGTCTTTAAGATAGGTCCAAGGGACGTTAAAATGTTTATAGCAGTAAATACCGAAAAGAGAATTTGTGCGTATGTATGTGGGAGCGTTTGTCAGTTAGGAATGTCTTTAATGTCTCCTTTGGTCGGGTAAGTGGCTCAGGGACAGCGAAGAAGAAGGTGAGAGGGAAAGGCGAGGCGAGGCGAGCATAGTGGATCACTTGACGAGGTCAAAGAACGTGCTAATTATGCTCACACTTTCTCAACTGGCGGTGCTTTTTGTGTCGGCTTTTTATTTCGTCTTTGTGTGTCCCAGCAGGTCATTTGGGAATTCACATCCGTATTAAATCCTGGGCTTCCCGTTTACCGATAAATAAAATTCGCGTAGGCTCGCAAACAGGAATTAGATATTTATTAATGTTTGGTTTTCTGCCTGAACATATGCGCGGAGCCAGATGCGCAAAGACCAGTTTTGGTTATTTGCTTTCTGGTCCTGAGAGTGCAAACATCCGGTCCCTCGCTTTTCTCGGTATCACCACAGCTTTATTGCCAGGCGTCTGAAGCAAACAATAAAAACGGGAATGTCCATGCCGAGAGGCTTGGCCAATTTTTCTGCTGTATTGTTGTTAAACCCACTTTAAATTTTGACCGCGTGTCACATTCGTTAGCAACGTTGGCGCTATAAAAAAACATTCTTATCTAAAATTTTTAGTTTTTTATTTTGTTTGAATGAAACTAAGTAAAAGACAGAAAAAGAAACAATAAAAAGGAAGTTAAAACATACAATTTCAATTTAAGGCAAAACATCAACAAAGTAAAGAGATGAAAAAGTAATTCATACACGTCCAAGATTTTTAAAAGCTGTTTGTTCGGATTATCAGATACATATCCGAAATAACATGGGTGGAAAATCTTTCGACTCACTGACACATACTCTGTTTTGTTTTAGTAGCAGGTAATGATAGACACACACACGAAACAAAGTTAACAGATATAAAGGTTTTGATTAAATTTTTATCGGATTCAAAAAGGCTGAACTACAAAACTTCTAGCTGGTCTTTACCATTTGGCTACGACTGATAAGTTATCAGGGAATAGATGTCTTTGTTCTGAAGTGAGGAATTTTGAAAGAGATTCTTTTTGGGCTGAGCCGTCTGACTCTGACCATGAATCAGATAGGGATTCAAGACAATTCATGTCATGATAAAAACAATATACAATGTGATCGTCCTGGATTGATTGACGAGATATTTCATCGACATGACGTCAATCCTTTTATCCGTGATAGAGTTCGAAATTGTTTACGCAGTCATCTCTTGCAAGCTCCTAAGACTGTCGCTACGCTATCGCTATTTCTATGGTAAATGTTCAGATAAACGCTCCATTCTCTAATTCTTTTAGTTCAGCCCTTTATAAGCCGGTCATTCTTTGCTGCATCCAGTTGAACCAGTCTCATTTCCTCTGTATTCCAAGTGTAAGTAGAAAATTTTAAGACTGCTTTTTCCCACCTTCCGTGGAACAGAAGACTGCATCAGTGCTTTCTTGAAAACTACTATCCGAACTGGATGTGCGTTGTGGTGCAGTGGATATCGACTCGGAACTACAAATCGGGGAGCCGAGTTCGAATTCCAATTGAATTCCTTGCATTCACTTACGCACAAATATCTTTGATAAAGGTATTAATCAGTCTCTTCCCTCCAGTTATGGGTTAAATAATAGGACAGATTGGCTTCTCTAGCCTTGGTCAGCAACCAGTCTACCGTTGAAAGTAATGGCAACCTACTGCGGGATAATCTTCTGCTCAGTCAGTCATGTCTCTTTCGAGACATGTTCGCCCATGCGTTTATCATGTATAGCACTTAGTGACTGAATATAATAGTTGGGATTATGATTAAGGCTTCTACTGGTCACAAAAAGGGGGATCGTTTTTCTATTGTTATGAATTAATAAACTGATTTCCCACTAATTAATACGTAATAATATAATACATCTCTGCTCCCTCTAGCTATGAGTCAAATAACAGTACAGATTGGGTTCTGTAGCCTTGGTCGGCAACGAGTTCACTGCTGAAAGTAATGGCAACCTACTGCGAGATAATCTTCTGCCCAGTCAGTCAAGTCTCTTTCGAGACATGATCGCCCAAGCGTGTATCACATATAGCACTTAACTGACTGACTATCCGAAACACTCCAAGTCAAAAGTCAATTTTTATATCAACATCATTTAGCTATCACACCCAATGGTGCACAAGGCAACAACTTTTTGTTGCTGTTTCTTTGACAAACTGTTTTTTACGGGGCAAGGTTGTTAGCCCTGCACCCAACCCATAAACATGAAGGCAATTTTTATATACTCTCTTCAGTTTGTTGTTGTCCGAGGAAGTGTTATCTTTATTTACGCTATTTATATTCGGACTGTTTTCATGTCTTTGTTTTTTATAACTACCTTTCGACCGCTGTACTCTCCGACCATCTTCAGGTGTATAAATCTAAGTAACCTAGAGATAATTCTGAACTAAACTCTTTAATCTAAAGGGGGTAAACTGTTCTCGTTCCACTGTTCATGTCTAGGAATATAGTATAGATTAGTGGTTCTCAACCTATTTTTGTTATACATGGACCACTTTTAGTCTTATTTTTTGGTGGACCCCCATAACTCCTCGATGAAAAAAAAGTTATTGTTTACTCATAGATAAATGGTAAATGTATATATTTTATTTTGAAGTAAAACTAATTTAATGCAATCATACTTGTATTTAACAATTAAGTTCTATGGAACATATACGTACACTCGTGAAATAACTCATAATAAACCATTTTAAAATGGGTTCACGTAGATCCCAGAAATGTTACAGAACCACGAAATCTTATTGTTATTTAGTATTGTTCAGTTGTATCTCGACCGTTTTCGTCGAGTGCAAGTGAACATTGCCCGAACTCACAAATGTCACCAAATTCACAAACAAGCTCTTAATCTTTATGGTAGCTTGAAGCTGTTTCTCCGTTCTTTTTTTTTGCCGTAGGTGGTGCCATCAAAACAGTTATTGACGCTCGGTTACCATGTTCTTGGACACAGTTTACTAAGTGCGCATTCAATGGAATCATTTAAATGTTTTCCTTCAATAACCATCTTAAACTGGGTGCTAAACAAAGATCTTCATCTAAAAACATATGTGACTTTAATTTGCATGAAAAGTTCACTCTAATTAAATTACTTGTAATAATAATGTTGTGGAGTAGTTTTCGCACTGAAGGTTATAATCGTGATATGTCGGTTGCTAATCGACTTAATGCATCCAAAATGTTGGGAACTTGGTAATCTTCTACTGTAAGCTGACTCCTTAGTATTCGGCTAACTGCCGACTAATATCAACTGCCTTAGTCTAACTATGTCCAAACTGGAACTAACTAATAGTTCAACTGAACTCCAATAGAACTCTAAAGAACTCTAAAGAACTCTGTAGAACTTCTAAGAACTCCTAAGAACTTCCCAAGAGCTTCTTCCGTTAACTTCCTGTTAACTCTTATTAATATAGGAGGGAGAGAGAGTCCATTATCTGAGGAATAGGTGTGTTTCCCCATAACAAATAATATTAATAATAATAATAATAACAATAATAATAATAAAATCAAATTGCAATATTATGGAGTAAAAGTAAGTGCTAGTACTGGTAGCCAACGGTATCGGAGTGAACATAAGCTTTCTATATACCTTAACTTCGAATATACAAGGTACGATAGATGAATTGTCGTCTAAGCTACTAAAAAAATAGAAGTAGAAATAACACTTACATCTCATTTTAACAGAATTATTTTACAAAATGACACAAAAATATCTTAAAATACTAAAGATTACTTTTATTTAAAATTGCTATAGCCTCCACACGACTTCGGAATCTTCTGCAATTCTTCGGGACAGTCTCCTTGTTTAAGTTGGTGAAGGCTTCCCTACTCCTTGCTTTCAGTCCATCTTTGGTATTAAAAAGAGTTCTGTTGTTTTCTTGGTTAACTATTCCCCAGTCATAATAATCAAGGAAGTTGCAGTCTGGGGAGTTATATAGCCAGATATAAGGGGGGTGATGTGGTCACAGAAATTGTCTGATACCAATGACTAGTTTTTTTTTGCTCGTGTGTCATCGTGTGTTGTCCTATTGCTAGACATAGGGTCTTCCAGTGGCTGCCCACTTGATCCTGGGCAGCACGAATTCCTCAAGGCACCTGGTATAGGCCTCCATGTTGAGTCTTGTTGGTCTCTCATTCAACACATAATAATTGAAGGGGTTTGCAGTCTGGAGAGTTCGGTGGCCAGATACAAGGGTGGGGGTGGCTGGTCTGACACCCATGATTGGATTCTCTTGCTTGTTTGGCATGCTGTATTGTCCTGTTGCGAGACACCAGCAGCTACACTCTTGAACCAGAGCAGAACTTTTTCTTCAAGGTTGTTAATGTAAACCTCCGTATACAGTCTGGGGACCTCACCAACAAATTCCTTTCATATAAGAACGATCAAAGTGAATTTTCCGAGGTGCCGTAATTTTGTAATCATCAAACTCTTTCGGAATCCTCTGATACCTAAACATTCTGAAATGTCCGTATTGAAGTTTCCGGTGCAAATGCCAAGCAGTACAACATGCTGTTTTCAAATTTTTATTTGAGTGAATTTTTTTCACAACCGATCCTACGTTGTCCACAAAATAAAAAACAATATACATACGTAAAATTAAAAATTTAAAATGGCGACAATTTACCTATTGAAATCTTGGTTCTGCTCATTAATTTTAGACGCAGTTACATATAGAGTATCGCTTATAAATAAGTGTGACCTGTCATTTTTAACCTTTAGTATTCATAAAGTCAGAACACTGTTATTCTTATAGAATTATTATTTACTTGCTTTCCCGACAGCTACAGTTTCCAGGAATTCAAATGTAAAGTCAATAGTCATCTACTATCTCACTAACTTACTTCCTCTCTCTCTCTCTCTCGTGCTTCTTTCTTAGTCCACTCCACTCCCATCAGTATTCTCATCCTTCTCCTACCCTCTTCCTGACACCCACTCTAGCCTGTCACACTTTTTCATAACTTTCCTCCTATGTAACCGCCTGCTAAACAGTGGCAGTAAAATGCCTTACTTGGGAGGACACGATTATAAAAAAAAATTAGGTTTACTGTCTATAAAAGAAAGTAATTTTACCAAAGCAAACAAAATAAGATTTTATAATTTATGATAGAAGATTACTTAATCAAAACCGATATTTATTTCCATCTGTAATTGTACAACATTGAAAAACTGTCTGAAAATCGTAATTTGTTGATGAAACGAATAAAACCCGACAGAAAAGAAATAGTCTTTTCATTCTCTATATACATAATCGAGTTTCACATATATTATCAAAATAAAGCACTAGTCAGCTCTTTACTACGAGGGTCATTCAATAAAAAATGTGAATTTTTCGGTATAAGGACTTCGAATACAGATAGAAGCTGATATTTTTAAAAAAAATTTCCTTTACTTCATATACGAAGGTCATTCAATAAATAAGCTGAATTTTTCGGTATCAGGACTTCTAATACAGATAGAAGCTTACTTTTTCTTAATTTTTTTTCCTTTACTTTTTTTTTTAAAGGGATTTAATCTTTTTTGCAGATTGAAAAAAAAACTTTGCTAGTTTTGGAGATTAACAAAGATGTCCGACCAAGAAGCATGCCCCGGGATTAAACAGAGGTCAGTTATCAAGTTTTTGGTTGCTGAAGGGTGCAAATCAGTTGAAATTCATAGCAGAATGTCAACTGTGTATGGTCCCAGGTATGTCTACAGGTGGGATAAATTGTTTAAAAAATGACGGATTAGTGTTGAGGATGAAGACAAGCCCGGGAGGCCTACAGAAGTGAGGTCTCCTGAGGTGATCGAATCACTCATTGACCTCATTCAGTCTGACATCAGGGTGATAGTGGATGACATTGCAAGGACTTTGAGCCTATCTGTTGGGACATCACACAAAATTGTCCACTCGAAGGTCTTGCCTACTCGAATGTCAGCTGCCGGTGGGTGACAAAGATGCTTACTACAGAGAACAAACAGAAGAGGATCGAGTTGAACTGCTCCCTCTTCCTCCTTACCGCCCAGACCTTGGCCCTTTAGACTTTCACCTGTTTGGTCTTTTGAAAGCGTTCACGAAAGACACGAAGTTTGAAAGTGACGATGTCAAAAGTGCTGTGAGCGATTGGCTGAGACATCAGTCCAAAGATTTTTACGCTGAAAGAATAAGGAAGCTTGTGCACAGATGGGAAAAGTGTGTGACATTGCTGGGAGATGACGTTGAAAAATAAAAATAAAAGTAATCTTCTATCTGTATTAGATGTCCTTATAATTCACCTTACTTATTGAATGACCTTCGTAGAATTCCTTATACCGAAAATTTCCCCTTACTTACTGAATGATCCTCCTCTAAGCATTATTTTCTTGAGAGACATAAAAGAATTTTTGTCACTGGAAATGTGAGTTGAATACAATAATTCAAATCATCGAAATCATCGAAATCCTAGACTGGCTTCTAAACAACTTGCAGCAACAGCAGTAAAACCCCGAGCTTTCTGGGAAAAATAGTTGTAGAGTTGAATATGAAAGGCATTTACAAATTTGAAATCTGCATTACAAATTTGAAATCTGGTGAATCTATTACTGTAAATGTTTGGACACTTTTATTGATAATCATGTCACTCAAAGTAAAGCATGGCCATGACTGGTGTGCAGGGGGCTAAAATGAGAGAAATAACAAATTACAGGGGATGTTGGAGAAATGATAAGAGATGGATGAGATTTAAGAAGATAGAAGATGGCAATTGATGTTGCATTTAAATATTTGGAGATTGTAGCTATCAGAGAAGCAAACAAATAGAAGGAATTTTCACAAACCGGAAGTTTGAGAAAAGAAACTGTTAGAATAGCAGAGGATATTACATTTAACTATTTCGACGGTGAAAGGTTGGAACCTTGGTGCTAACCTAACAGCAAGCGTAAAAACATGTGGTCGGAGTCGGAGAAACGGAAAAAGCTCACCAGAGAAGATACTTCTAGAAAAGACACATTATGTCGATGAGAAAATCACCGAAGGTGAGCTACTAAGTCAGGATTGATTATATTGCAGATCCTTCTTGGGATTTTATTGAAAACCTCAAGATGAATAGCAGGAGCACCCGACCAGATATGGTAACAGTATTCAATGCACGGACGAATGGTAGATTTATAAATGTGCAAAATGGATTCTGATAAGAAAACCTTCCTGGCCCAACACAATGACCCAAACTTCCTAGCAGTTGATTCAGCTATAGTCATTCCATTTGAGGTCAGTTGAGAGAGTTAGGCCGATGAGGTGCATTGTGTTGCTTTCTCTGAGATTATCATCATCCATTCTGATGGTAAGCAAGAAAGTTTCTCTATGATGATTAAGAGAGCAACTTCGTTTTGGATGCGTTTAAATTTATGAGCTATTTCTTACCCCAATTCAAAACAAAATGGACGTTCTTTCGAAGGGCGGCAGCCAGGTTTACTTTGTCAGCTTTGGCTTATTTCTTATTGAGACGAGAGTAAATGGTGTTATCATCTGCATAGATGTCTACTTGGGAAGTGATTACATCAGGAAAATCATTGATGAAGATCAGAAAAAAGCATAAGACATTGAGGGAGGCCCGCATTCATATGAAAGGCTCTTAAAGTTTGTTCGTTCAAAACAACCTTAATTTCCCGATTTTATAGAAACAAGTGGATTAAAGCAAAGAATCATTCAGAAATACCATATCCCTAGAGTTTGCACAGAAGGCTAGCATGCCAAACTCTGTCAAATGCTTTTACGATATCAAGAGCAACAACTACAGCTTTCCCGTTTTTATCAAGAACCTGGTATATATATTCAGTGATAGTCGTTCGCATATCAACAGTAGACCTGGCGAAGCGGAAGCCATACTGTTTGTCAGAGAGAAGCTTATTTGATGTGAGATCCCTAACAATTTCAGCATTGATAATAGCCCCGAATACCTTGCCAAAAAGAGTCTAATAGATCGATAATTAGAGCGATAATTAACAAGAGAAGGAGTGCTAAGAGCCACCAGGAATAGGGAGACGTGGAAAGCCATGATCACCTACGGGCTAAAAGGACAGGGCACATTGAAGAAGAAGATTTCGAGTTCTTAAAAACAGGAAATTCAGAAGAGGACTTTCAACAAGCATGAAGAAGTAAAGCAACAATTATAGAGTTTGGAGAGGAAATGTACACCTGAGCTGGTGGAGCCAGCTCAGGTGTACATTCTTTGAACGGTGACTAGAATTCCCCCCCCCCCCCGCTTACTTTACAGGAGACAAAGTTAGAAAAGTATTTTAGAGACCAGAGATGGGGTTATATATATATATATATATTACTCAGCTGAGCCTCAGTTTTAGGTGAGAAATTGGATGTGGGTAGTCTAGACGAGTCAAGTATAAGAATTTGCGGGCAAAGCACTCGACTTTGCTGTGGATATGAGGACTTCGAATTTATTGATTAGAGGAGGGATCAAGGTTGTTGTTGTTCAGTACACTCTTTCAGAGCCGCCAGTAATCTTTGGAATGTTATACGCTGCTTCATTCGATCAGCAACCAACAGCTTAGCATCATTTAGTGCATGCTTACATTCATTACGAGCAGAGACAAAAAAGCCCCTATTGTGATCAGACGTTTCACGCCGGTGTAGCCGAAAGAAGTAATTCCTGTAAGCAAGCAAGTGAAAGCCAAGGAGATGAACGCGCTTAATGTCGAAATTTACTGGCTGGGATGAAAGCACCAATGCCTGCTTTCACCCAGTAGGAGACTTCAGAGGCGCAGTCTTGAACAGTGAGACTTAAGGCTTTGTTTCAAGGAACACCTCAAAGGAAATCACAGAACGAGTTCCATTCTGCTTTTTGATAGCAGTAAGATATTCTACTAATCGAAGTTTCTTGGATGGAGGGAAAGTAGAAAAAGACGTTTACAGACACCACTGCATGATCAGAATTTCCATGAGGGAAGAGCTGCATAACATGGCATGAGTCGAGGATGAAAATAAAAGGAGATCGAGAAGAGAAGCGTGTCCCTTGTGGTTAATAAGAAAACGCGTAGAGAAATTCATCTTATTGCATGAGAGAATGATTGATTGTGAAGTTCAACGTTTGAATTCTAGTAAGATCAATGACAAAGTTTTTCAGCCACTTGGTTTAATGAGCATTGACGTCACTAAGCACAAATACATTAGCAAATAATTGAAAGGAAATAGCCTTGTCTACATTGTCAGAAATATTGTCTAGAATGCAGCAGTCAGGAGAGGAAGGGGAGTGGTAAAGAAAGAAGAGATTGCTTACTGAGTGTAGCAAAGACAGACAGACAGGCATGATGAGCATTAAAGTCAGCGAACACAAATGCATTAGCGAATAAGTGGAAGGAAATGGCCTTGTCTATATTATCTGAAATACTATCTAGTATGCAGTAGTCAGAAGAAGAAAAGGGGGCAGCAGTGAAAGAAGATATAGTTTAGCATAGGGGGAGACGGAGAACATATAGAAGTGTAGAGGAGATTCAAGAGGTCTAGATGGAGATGTTCAATGACATGAACACCCAGGCTATGCATGTAAACATTTCAGTCCTTCCTAAAGAGAGGAAAGTATCCAGGAATAGAGAAGTTAGAGGAGGGGATAGTACGAATACCACGTACGTTTGGCTGATTTAGTTTTATATCTTTGTTTGAGTGTTGGCATAATTTAGAGTTATTTTTGGCAAGAAGAGGGCTCAAGAAGCAGTCGGTCGTCAAATGTAACAGACTCAAGACTGCTTACTAGAGGCACTAACAGACAACAATCCAAGCGCAACGTAGCACTACAAGAACCCGATATTATTCAGCAGTTGTTACGAGCAGCCTCTGAAGACGCTACGAAAAACATCGAGCTCCTAACTAAAAGTCGGAAGCAGCAACCAGAAAAGTGTCAATCCGGTACTCTCAGAATGAAGATACTTTACTACCATCCACGTACATAATAAAAACTCGTGACAACACTACTTTTACGACCTGGGGAGAGGAAAGGACTCCAGAACCCCTTCCTAAACAGAAAACAAGGGACGAACATGTACTTTTGTTCTAGGGAATGGGAAAGAGTAACAACCGGGCGATCGAAGAGTTTATTTACTCATTTTTTTTTGAGGGGGGGGAGATTTAAAACATGACAAGGTTTTAACTAAGTATGTGTCAGAAAACGTAGCATAATCTATTCTTCTTCTTCTTCTTCTTCTTCTTCTTCTTCTTCTTCTTCTTCTTCTTCTATGTGCCATGTCCTTTTAGCCCGTAGGTGATCATGGCTTTCCACGTCTCCCTATTTCTGGTGGCTCTTACCACGCCTTCTCATGTTAAACCATGCAACCCTCGTACCATCATCCACCTGATTAGGTCCTTCAAATATGTTATACGTGCTTTCCCCGTCTCTTTTTCACTCTATCTAGCATGTTAGTATCAGGTTCTTCAAGCCCTCTTTCCTCATTGTATGTCCCAGGAACTTCAGCTGTCTTTTCCTGATTCTCAGTATTAATTTCTTTTTCGTTTCCATCATTTCCAAGACCTCATCATTGCTCACATGCTCGATCCATGATATTCGCAGCATCCTTCTATCGAACCACATTTCAGTTGCTTCAAGTTTTTCCTTCATCTTTGATGATATTGTCTAGCATTCACTGCCATATTGAAGAACTGATATCACATAGCAATCCAGTATTCTCTTTTTTGTTTCTAGCAAAATTGTCCTGTTTCTTAATACTTTACTCAACTTCTGGAGTGCTTCCTTCGCCATGCCAATTCGCCTTCGGATTTCTGTGTCGCACTTTCTGTCTTCTGTTACAACACTTCCTAGGTATTTAAATTTTTGTACCTGCTTGATTTTAGTCTCCCAGACCTGTATTTGGCATATTGGGCTGCCCTTTTTACTGATGACCATGTATTCGGTTTTCTTGCAGTTTATTTGTAGTCCTTTCTTGTCACTCTCTTCAGCTACCTTCTGTAGGAGGTCTTGTAGTTTCCTTTCTGTGTTTGCTATCAGCACTGTATCATCTGCGTACCTTAGGTTGTGTAAATTGTGGCCTCCTAAGACAAATCCAGGCATAACTTCTAGGGCCCTAAAAATATTCTCGCTGTACAAGTTGAACAGATCCGGTGAAAAGACACATCCTTGTCTTACGCCCCTTTCTATCTTTGTATATCTGCTGAATTCGTTACCTGTCCGTATACAAGCGGTTTGCTACCAGTAAAGATTCTTGATTAATTTTAAATCTTTCCCAAATATGTCAAGTCTGCCGAGCATCTCCATCAATTCTTTGTGGCGCATTTTGTCAAACGCCTTTGGATAATCAATAAAGCACAAGTATAAGTCTTTCATCATTTGTATTACCCTTTAATCCATTCCTGATTCAATAAAGGGTAAAAAATAAGCAAACAAAAAACAGAAAAATTCCTTAGAAAACTCAAAATATATATAAAGAAATAAAAAAGAAACATCTAAAGAGTAAAGAATTTTACTGTGATTCTTAAAGAAAGTTAACTTGTTTATGACATTACGAAATTTAACATTCAAATAAACGTGAAGACTCGAAACACTTAGACAAATTTTAAAATATGTTATAGCAGCTGCTAATTTCCAATTTGAATATATTTAATCTGAATGCCTCACTCTTGTATATTTACGTACCTACAGCACACACACACCTACTTATTCACTATCATTGGATGTTTTTTCTTTACCCACATTAATTTGCATAAACATTATATTAGGACTTTCCAGAAGAGACATTTCTTAAACAATAGCATGAATGGTCGTTAGCAACCAATCAACAACAAGAATACAAACAGCGATTTTCCCGCCAGTTTGTTGAACAAATTGGATGAATATAAAAACAACTGGCGCGCTCATTCCAGTCAGTCAGACGTTCGCTATTAGCCAGGCAATCGTCACTTAACGTACAGCAGACTCATGGGGAGAACCTCTGCTATCAAATATGGCAGAAGGACCAAGTTCTCAAACACCTGATGTAATTGCAGTTAGCAATTAGGCGTCAATTTTATTTCTCAGCTCACTCAGTTGCGGCCCAACTTTTTTTTATTTTTAATCATATCATCCCGAGCAAGGCGGTAACGCCACTGATGTGCAGGGGGCTACGTAAGAGTGAAAAGATTGGAAAACAGAAAGCCGGAAACCTCATCCTAAACAGGGAACAAGGGATGAGCCTCTTCACCTGTTCAATAGACATGGGTGGAGTGTGAACCGGACGATAGTTTAGTCTATCTACTCCAATTGAAAAAAAAAACAAAAAAACAAAACAAAAAGTGAAAAGATTGGAAAAGAGAAAGCCGGAAACCACATCCTAAACAGGGAACAAGGGATGAGCCTCTACACCTCTTCAATAGATGTGGGTGGAGTGTGAACCGGGCGATAGCTTAGTCTATCTACTCCAATTGAAAAAAAAAAGATAAGTAAATGTTGAACAATTTCTTCACAGATGAAGACTTGAAGCAACAGATGTTTCTATAGAAGAATGTTGAGAATATTATGGGTGGAGAATATTATGTTGAGAATATTATGGGTGGAGTATGAGAGAAAGAAGAAGGCTTTTAAAGAAAAGGAAACAAAAAGGATGCTTATACTTTGAACGTGTATCCGTGGTGCAGTGGATGGTGACTCGGGGTGAGACGTCGGGGTGTCGAGTTCGAATTCCAGTTGAGTTCTCACGCTCAATTGACAGACAATTTTTCCTAATGCAATCACATGCATTCAAACATTACTACGAACACGTTTACTTTCTGACAGGTTAATTATTCTTTAACCTAAAACTAATAATAATTATTCTTTAACCTAAAACTAATAATAATTATTCTTTAACCTAAAACTAATGCAACATGTGGACTGAACGAATGATTACTTTCTTTCAATCAAAGAAACTCTAAATTCAACTTTGTAAAAAATGTATAAAAAAGACAGTCAATGGAGAACAACTCAACATTCTGATAACCTGCCTTTAAAATTGCATGCTTTTTTCTTCTCAAAATCGCTATGTATATTATTGTTTGAATATATATTTTATTTTGTAAAACATTAATTGAAATATTATTTCATACTCTAATTGCCTTTCTTGAATTTATAATCATTTTATGAATTATAGTGGGCTATCTTCCCACAAGAACAAATTCCGTTAACCTGCTACGGAATACTACGACCCCTCACAACAACTAGAAAAGGAATGATCCAGCGGGCATTCACGCCATGAACTTTGCTATTTCCCAATCTCTTACGCAAGTGGTGAACTTCCCCACTCGCTTCCCAAGTACTCCCTCGGGTCATTCCTCACTACTAGATATATGTTTCACCTCTGCGCCTGACGCCTGTCAAGTCTCGCAGCTTTGCCCTCTCGGCAACTCCGACCACGCTGTAGTCTCCCTCAGTATTTCTTTCCAATCTCACTCCCCCCAGGATCCCCCTACTTATAGAACCTCCTACCTCCACCAAAAAGCTGACTGGGATGCCTTTCGCGATTTCCTCTGCGACGTCCCTTGGGGAAAAGTGTTCGACCTATCAGTTGATGATTGTGCCTCTGAGGTCTCGTCATGGGTGAAAGCTGGCATTGATGCCTTCATACCCACCAGAAAGTATTGCTTAAAACCTGATTCCTCTGCGTGGTTCTCTCCGGCCTGCTCAGCCGCCATTGCCCACAGGAACCATTACTTCCGTCTATTCCAGAGACAGTCATCTGATCACAATAGGCGCCTGTTCATATCTGCTCGCAATGAGTGCAAGAGGATCCTAAATGACGCCAAACAGTTGTTTGCTGAGAGAATGCGACAGCGCATAGCTGACCGCAAGTTCAGCTCCAAGGACTATTGGAGGATTTGCAAACGAGTGCTCAACAAAAGGAAATCCTCAATACCTCCTTTAATCCATGAATTTGAGGTTCTCACGTCATCTGCGGACAAAGCTGAGTGCTTTGCCCGCAGATTCTCATCCAATTCCACATTTGACTCGTCCGGAGTACACCCACCCGACTTCCCTATTAGAACTGAGGCCAAACTGCACGACGTATATATTACCCCGACATTAGTATCCCGAATAATTTCAAATCTCGACCCCCATAAGGCGTGTGGAGACGATGGAATCCCGGTGATAGTCCTTAAGAGGTGTGCTCCTGAACTTTCCCCTGTACTCTCTAAACTATTTAACTACTGCCTTTCTGCTTCCTGCTTTCCTGCATGCTGGAAGTTCTCTTCAGTCGTTCCTGTATTTAAGAATTGTGGTGAACACTCGGACCCATCCAACTATCGCCCTATCAGTCTTCTACCGATATTCGGGGAAGTATTCGAGGCCATAATCAATGCTGAAATAGTTCATCATCTCACTGCCCACAAACTATTCTCTGACAGGCAATATGGCTTCCGCTTTGCCAGGTCCACGGCCGACCTGCTAACAACCGTAACGGAGTACATGCTACAGGCCCTTGATGAGTCTGACGAGGCTCGCGCGGTTGCTCTGGACATCTCCAAGACTGGGTTTGGCACTCTGGCTTCCTATGCAAACTACAGGGTTACGGTTTTACCGATCGCCTGCTTGACCTAATCCTATCTTTTCTAAATAACCGCAAAATGAATGTCGTTTTGAATGGGCGTGCCTCTTCATCCTACAGTACGAATGCTGGTGTCCCACAGGGCTCTATCCTGGGCCCGACGCTCTTCCTTATTTTCATCAACGACCTCCCAGATGAGATCAAGTCCCAAGTAGGCATCTATGCAGATGACACTACAATATACTCCCGCATCAGTAAGAAACCTGTCGTGGCGGACAGACATAATCTCGCTGCTGACCTTGAACGGGATCTACACTCTGTGGTGAACTGGGGCAAGAAGTGGCTTGTCAACTTCAATTCGTCTAAGACCAAGATGTTGTCTGTCAACCATTACAGGCAACCTCTCCTGCCTCCCATAAGCATGGACCAAGCGATTCTCCCGGAGAGCAATACACTACGCTTCCTCGGACTTACCCTGTCCTCAGACCTTAAACGGAACCACTATATTGAATCCATAGCAAAATCTACTGCTAAGAGGGTTGGGTCACTATGTCGATCCAGGATGTTTTTTCCGCCTGAATCGATCCTGCATATATACAAGTCAACCATCCGTCCGTGCATGGAGTACTGCTGCCATTTATGGTCAGGCGCTCCTGCCGTTCTCCTCAGTGTTCTTGACAGGCTCCAAAGGAGAGTTTGTAATGTGATAGGTGCTGATCTGGCGGCTCGACTGCAGCCACTTCCCCACAGTCGAAATGTGGCCTCCCTTTGTCTGTTCTATAAATACTTTCATGGCTTCTGCTCGGAAGAACTTAAGTCACTGGTGCCTCTTCAACAGGTGTTTACTCGTGCAACCAGAATGGCAACTGGGTCCCACCCATTCACAGTCAGGTTAGCCAAATGCAGACGACAATTCTACTCGTGCAGCTTCTTCTCTCGCACTTCCCGCCTGTGGAACTCGCTCCCGTATTCTTGCTTTCCTGACGGCTACAACTTCCAGAAGTTTAAATGCAGAGTCAATACTCATCTACTAACCACTGGACTCTCGCTCTCTCACCACCCTCGTATATCCTTCCCTTTCTCTCCACCTATGCATCTGTCATCGCACCTACATTCTCAGCTTTCTATTGCTCCTTTCTAAGTAGTTTGTACTTCTCACTCTTTTCTAATTAATCTTTTTATAGTTACGTAGCTCCCTGCACATCAGTGGCATTTCTGCCTTGCTCGGGGTGAAATGATTAAAAAAAAAAAAGATCCCCGCTATAGATGAATATAAAAAAAACTGACACTTATCCCAAACAGTTCAACGTTCGCTATCAGCCGGCAATGGTCACTTAACGTACAGCAGTCTCCCGACTCATAGGAAGAACTTCTGCTATCCAATATGGCAGAAGGACCAAGTTCTCACACACCTACTTTAATTGCAAGTAGCAATTAGGCGTCAATTTTATTTCTCAACTCACTCAATTGGGGCCCCCAAGATCAACTGCTGCAAACATGCTAACACCCAACTCACTTACAGACAATTTTCCTAATGCAATCACACACATTCAAACATTACTTTGAACACTCTTACTTTAAGTCAGGTTAATTATTCTTTAACCTAAAACTAATGCAACATGTGGACTGAACCAATGAACATTTTACTTTCTTTCAATCAAAGAAACTCTAAATTCAACTTTGTACAAAATGTATAAAAAAGACAGTCAATGGGGAACAATTAAAAATTCCTATAACCTGCCCTTATAATTGCATGCTTTTTTCCTCTCAAAATCACTATGTATATTATTGTTTGAATATATATTTCATTCCTGTTGTTTCGAATTTGTATCATTGTCATTTCTTATCCTGTCTTCATTTCGTAATCCTGAATGTTGCATCAAATCGAGTATAAATATTGTTAGAGAGTTTCAGAAATGTTAATCGACCAGTTTAGGAGTAATTCGAAGTTTATTGTAATTGTACCTGACGTAATCTTAAACCTGATGGTAAAATTTTATAAAACCCTTTTTAGAATGGTGACCACCGCTGGGATGTGTTATAACAGAAGACGGAAAGTGCGACACAGAGATCCGAAGGCGAATTGACATGGCGAAGGAAGCATTCCAGAAGTTGAGTAAAGTATTAAGAAACAGGACAATTTTGCTAGAAACAAGGAAGAGAGTACTGGATTGCTATTTGATGTCAGTTCTTCAATATGGCAGTGAATGCTGGACAATATCATCAAAGATGAAGGAAAAACTTGAAGCAACTGAAATGTGGTTCTACAGAAGGATGCTGCGAATATCATTGATAGAGCATGTGAACAATGATGAGGTTTTGCAAATGATGGAAACGAAAAGAAAATTAATACTGATCATCAGGAAGAGACAGCTAAAGTTCCTGGGACACGCAATGAGGAAAGAGGGCTTGGAGAATCTAATACTAACAGGCCAGATAGAGGGAAAAAGAGACAGGGGAAAGCAACGGATAACATATTTGAAGGATTTAATCAGGTGGTTGATGGAACGAGGATTGAAAGATGTAACAGGAGAGGGCGTGGTAAGAGCCACCAGGGATAGGGAAACGTGGAAAACCATGATTGCCTACGTCCTGAAAGGACAGGGCACATAGAAGAAGAATATATATGCCAACTGCTTATAGGAAATTATAATGTGGGTATAAAATGGGGAATCAATTCTATATTATAATTAATATATAAACTGATCCCCCATTTGGTGGCCATGTTAGTTTCTATACATTTATATTCTAGATTTATGGGCTTGAGCTAGTGGATGATGAAACGAGAGTTGCATGGTGTAACATGAGAAGGCGTGCTAAGAGGCACCAGGGATAGGGAGACATGGAAAGCTATGATCGCCTACGTCCTGAAGGGACAGAGCACATAGAAGAATAAGACAACCGACCGCAACAAAGTCCTCATCCAAATTAAAAATGTCACTTGCAGACATTAAATAAGAAAATTATAAGCAAGTATTGTTAAAAAATTACGTTAAAATTTTAAATTTTAGGGAAAGGGTAGCAACGAAACTCTATTAAAAATAAAGCAGATAATATAACCCATAAATGATTTCCTGACAATTTCAAAATTTACATCCTCTTAAAAAAAAAGAGAACTATTACGGTAAATATAAAATATATTTACCGTAATAGTTCTCTTTTTTTTTTAATTAGAATTATTCTTACCAATGTATGCATGTATGAATATTTTAACAAATACAGTCTTGCATGTTCTTAATATAATGATTCTTAAACTTGTGACTTAATTTTAAAATTGTTATAAAAATATCAGTAAAACAATCAATGAATACCATAACTTATCTTAGAAAAATGAACCAGTATGTATATCAATAATTAAAGATTATGAATGCATAATAATATAACAAAAATAATATGATAAACAACAAAAATAATACAGTAAGTGGATAATTTTAAAAAATCCCTTTCAAAATACGATATTTGTATATTATTCCGTTTTTATAATTTACTGAACTGGTAGAAAATCCTTAGTGTTATCTACGATGTTTATCGCAGTTATTGTAAGAAGAAATTTTGTAGTATTTCCAACAACTATTGATAACTAATATCGGCGTCTTTAAGGAATAACAGAGAGAGGAAAATTAGTTCATTAATTAATCAGGAACATTAAAAAAGAAGCAGATAAATTAAATAGTAATAAGAAGGAAAATTCATATTTATATTAAAATAGTAGTAAAAGATTTAATTGGAGTAGATAGACTAAACTATTGCCCGGTTCACACTCCACCCACGTCTATCGAACAGGTGAAGAGGCTCATCCCTTGTTCCCTGTTTAGGATGTGGTTTCTGGCTTTCTCTTTTCCAACCTTTTCGCTCTTGCGTAGCCCCCTGCACATCAGTCGCGTTACCGCCTTGCTTGGGGTGATATGATTAAAAAAAATAACAAAAGTTCTTATTTAAGTTAAAAAAAGTTAGGTTTTTAGGAGTTTCGAAAAACATGTAATTCTTGTAATACTTCGACGTGATGTAATAGTTATCAAGCTTGCCTTACCTTATCGATTACCACTGAGTAGTGAGTTTGATCTTTACAAAATGCTCCATACTTTCGGCCTTTTGCCACTTTTTACTTACAATTAGTAAATCACTATTCGTGTAAAATGTTGTAGTTGAAAAGATTGAATGTTGCAAGTTAAGAAAAAGGACAGAAATCATGCTAAAGAACAGTCGTCCACGTTTTGGATTGTTAATTTAAAAAGTTGTTCCTCATTATTTGTTGGAAGTAGGAAACGTGTACTGCATTGTAAATTGCTGAAACCAGGTTGATCTATTTCTTCAAGGTGTTACAGTTGTCACAATTAAAAAGTGAGTATTGCAATTTTGCGATTCGAATACTTTTCCAACTCCACATAGTTTGTTTTCCCCGCATTTCTTGAACAAGAATTGAGGCTCTTCCCTTTTTTCTGTTTAGGAAAGTTGGTTGGTTGTTGTTTTTTTTAACCAGCATATTAACTTTATTTGAGTCATTAAATGCTAAAAATCGTTTTTTTAAGTTGTCTTCAAGTTTTTAATTGCTCTCGAGGTTGTTTGTCTTTGAAACTTTTAATTGTTTTCAAAGTTGTTTGATTGAATTTGTTTCCCTTCAACCTCTTGGTTGCTTTCAAAGTTGTTTGTCCTCAAAATTTTAATTGTTCGAAAATTGTTTGTCCTCAAATTTAATTGTTTTCATATTGTTTGCCTTTTAATTTTTAATTGCTGATCACAGTTGTTCATTAGTCAAAAAGTTACACTGAACACAATACACCACCCCACACATAACTGGGAGGGAGCCAGGGCGCCCACGCTCCACCCAAGGGCATCCGTGTGCACATAAACGCAGATGATTTAATAAGTCCTGAACCCAGCACACTGTGTTCACAGTCCGTTTAGGAAGGGGTTCCAAGTTACTTTCTTTTACTTTAATCTGAATAGTGTTTTTTTTTTTAATATGTGTGGATGGTGGCCATGTCTCTTTATACTAAGGGTACCAGATTAGTAGCTTTCTGGTTGCAACTTCCGGACCGGTAGTTAGGAACCAGAACTCTTGCACAGTGTCTAGAGAATAGTCCAGTTATGTGTAATTTGCAGTGCCCTGTTGCACATGGAAAGTTATCCTTGCAAGCACCTCCGGTAGGCAACCCTGAGAACACACTATGTTACAGTCTGCGCCAGTTCCCAGCTTGCTCATGTTACACTAGACAACTGACCGCTACTTCTATTCACGGCTTTTCCTTACCCAAACAATGCACAATGAGAATAAGCAACCAATGAAATAAAACTAAACCAGCTCAATAAAGAAACCTAAACTCCTCAACCTTTCTTTCTCCAACATTCGCGGTATTCGGACTAACATATGCAGTGTGAAATCGTTCCTCTTATAACAGTCTCGGGAAATCCTAGTTCTTTACGAAATTAATCATAACTCTGAATTCTCGATTTCTGACTGTCTGCCTCTCGTCAGAAAAGACGTTAATGTCCACATGCATTGCCTAAGGATTTATGTCCGCGAATATATCTTGATGGCTAACATTAAGGAACATTCTCTTAATTTTCAGACAATCCATGCATTTGCTGCACCCTCTCTCTACTAAACTAAGTTAGATGTCTTTTTTTTTCTAAGCGTTTCGGAATTTATGTCGGAGAACATCTCTTGATGGCTAAGGAACATACTCTTAAATTTTCACACAATTCATACTTTTGCCGCCGACTCTCTCTACTGAAGGAAGTTAGATGTCTCTTTTTTCGAAGCGTTTTGGAATTTTTGTCCGAGAACATCTCTTGATGGCCAGGGAACTTTCTCTTAAATTTTCACACAATTCATACTTTTGCCGCTGTCTTTCTTTTTATTAAATTCAGTTAGATATCTCTTTTTTATACCGTTCCCCCTCCACCTATGCCTGTTGCGTTCTTGATAATATTTCTGATAAGATAGACAAGGTCATCTCTCTACAGTTGTTTGCAAATATATTTGTGTTGGATCACTTTAAGGCCGACCATGCTAGATTGCTTAATCATTCTGTCAGCGAGTTCACTGGCATCTAAACCCCAAACTTATCAACCAGTCAATATCATTCGCATGTAGTAGAGTTCCCAACATGCTTGCCTAGTAATCCTGATAGGCATGCTTATCTTCTTGATTTCTTTTTTTAATCTCTAATCCTGTTGCAGTCGCTTGCTCAGGCATACTTTTGCTCGTACAACGTAGAGCTCAACTGGGGTTTATACTGTAACCTTTAGTTACAGTCTTTAATCAACAGTCTGAACAAGGAAAGTACCTTCATACCATCGGTTACGATTACTTGAGACTTCGAGTTCAAACAATTATAGATTGTTAACAAATAGTTATCTCCACCAAATTTCATTCACAATGCTTGGGTCAACGTATTATGTTTTTTCTAAGTACGAGATTTGAAACCAAGTCTCGTGATCGGAAAGCAAACCAGTTAGCCACGTTAAATGTATTTTATCTTAAAACGCAGTAGCTGCTTTGTGTTGTCATTGCTCAACTCTGTTCCATTAATAGTGTACCAATCACCAGACAAATGAAGGCCTTATATGTCTCGAGTCTAAATTTAACTATTAAATGTTAATTTTCTTTTTTTTTTTCTGTGTATATATTTGTGACTTGTATTCGATGAGAAATCGTGCTGCAATTGTGGAAGGAACCGTTGATAGTTTGTTAATTGCTTTTACTTGCTTTGCCTTTTCTTCATTTTATTTTTGGTTTGTTTTTCGTATTATTCACTTCCATTTCTAGTCATGCCGTTTGTTATTCTGACATCAAGACACGCCACAACACAGCGATGATCTAAACGGATTTATAAATGGAAATTTGTGTGTGTGTGTATCCGATACCTATGGACTCCGCAACGGCTGAACCGACTTTTTAAAAAATTTACACAGTTGTACTATAAGCGTCTGCGAATGTTCTTAGCTAGGTTTTGTGTCGAGGTACCTCCGATAAATATCGAAAATCGATAATCGAAAAAATCGGGTTATAGAGGAGTGGTCCGATTTTAATCAAATTTGATACACTCATCGACAAATACATATGAAACGATATTCAGAAGTTTCAAGGTTGCAGGTCTTACAATAGTGCAGAAAATCGATAATATATATATATATATATATATATATATATATATATAAAATGCAAGATGTTTGTGTGTGTGTCTGTTTATCTGTCTGTATGTCTGTATTTTTTCAGCCCTTTTATTTTAGTTTTTGCTTCGTGTTTGTCTTTAAGTAGGTATAATTGTAGTTCTTAGTCTCAGCCATGATACCATTTACTCAGAGGACTTATTTAGCCTTCAAAATTCAGTTTATGACGAAAAAAACTTATTTGATATCGATACCAGGAAATCAAAATTTGACTTACATCCTTTATTTTTTCTTTCAGTCTAGGGTTTCGCTTTAACTGGAAACAACTTTTGCATTTTAGTCTTTCGTGCCAACGTCCAAAGTGTCTGAGCTCCAGGACTATGGATTAGTTTTAAAGCTTTCATTACGCCCGAGCAACGCCGGGCTATACTGCTAGTCTACAATATAAGCATAGTCGAGACACTTTGTGACAAATTATTAGCCCTATTTTCCTCTATGGAATTTAGGAAGAACGCCTTTTGAGGTCAGGCAAGGGAAATCTGTAAAGAGAATTCTACGCACAAAAATAAAGGATATTAGTAATAGAGTTTGTTTATATCGGGTGCTACGCAACAGGAATTCGAACCTATAACATATGATTAATTTTGGTTATTTCGAAATTATAATAGCAAAAAAAAAAAATTAGTTTTAATCACTAGAAACTTGAAAAGGATTAGCCAATAAACGTCTCTGATTCCTTCCGAACACAGGAATTGAACATAGACTGGAAATTGAAAAAAAGGGAAACACCACACCCTTGCGCATTCCCTCCTCCGGTCAAATTTCTGTCACTGCACTAACGGATACTACATTTTCTCTTAACCCGATGAACAGTTGTACCATCGAGGAGGTGCCGTGCCTTAAGCGCCTATGTGGATTAAAGCTCAAACCAGACGTCAAATGAAGGTCGTAGTTTTAATTCATCGCTAAAGAAGATGGAAACATGATCGGTTGCCTGCATCGCTCCAATAACTATATGACTTCTGCTATTCTTTACATTTCAGTTGTGCCATACGTGATACACGCTTGGGTGATCATGTCTTGAAAGAAACATGACTAACTGAGCAGAAGATTATCGTAGTAGGTTGCCATTACTTTCTGCAGTAAATTGCTTGCCAGCCAAGGCTACAGAATCCAATCTGTTCTGTTATTTAACCCACAACTGGACGGAAGATACGGATTAATAACTTTCCCAAGGGTATTTGTGCGTAAGTGAATGCAAAGAATTCAACTGGAACTTGAACTCGGCTCCCCGAATTCTCTTTCCAAGTCGATATCCGCTGCACCACAACGCACATCTCTACATTTACGAGACCGAAATTGAATTACTGTTTCTATATATGGGCAGGAGCTGCCAAGTCTTCACTTTTCAGCCGCGACAGAATTAAATAGCGTCTCCGCGTCATTGTGGGTGATGAATTATCTTCCACTCTACAACACGTTTCTTCGCAGATGAAACTTCACAAACCTTTTGTTGCTTTATCGCTATTTCCATAGAAATTGTTCAGACGAACTACATTACTAAGTTCCACCAGTTCTAACCATCACGACTAAAATCCGCCATGCCACGCCCATTGTAACTTACCACTCTTTCACATCGGTGGGATGTTAGTTCCACTCGAGCAGTTTATTCACACGAATCTCTACTTTGTGGAATCAACTCCCAACAGGATGATTCCCTGATCGCTACAATCTTAACTGGTTCAAATTTAGGTTAACCAGTATTTTCCACACATATACCCATAAACTGTACCGCTTACTCTGCAACACTCTAACTCGAGTGGCTATTGGGCCTTGTAGAAAGAAAAAAACTACAGTAATGTGGTCTGAGATAACAAACGTTTATTAAAACAGCACGTCAGCTAAGATAGTATACACGATATACTGCGTAACTTTAGCTCATTGTTCATTGGAGAACATTTTGGTAATCTTAGTTTTTTTTTATTCAGACCGGACCCATTGCGTCATACATGACAAGAAAAGCTACGTCATGTTTATTGCTACTTGCAGAGATACGTCATGACTATCACTACACGCAGAGCTACGTCATGACAATCAATACACGCAGAGATACGTCATGACTATCACTACACGCAGAGATACGACATAACTATCACTACACGCAGAGAGACGTCATGACTATCACTACACGCAGAGATACGACATAACTATCACTACACGCAGAGAGACGTCATGACTATCACTACACGCAGAGATACGACATAACTATCACTACACGCAGAGAGACGTCATGACTATCACTACACGCAGAGATACGACATAACTATCACTACACGCAGAGAGACGTCATGACTATCACTACACGCAGAGATACGACATAACTATCACTACACGCAGAGAGACGTCATGACTATCAATACACGCAGAGATACGACATAACTATCACTACACGCAGAGAGACATCATGACTATCACTACACGCAGAGATACGTCATAACTATCACTACACGCAGAGATACGTCATGACTATCACAACACGCAGAGATACGTCATGACTATCACTACACGCAGAGATACGACATAACTATCACTACACGCAGAGATACGTCATGACTATCACTACACCCAGAGATACGTCATAACTATCACTACACGCAGAACTTCGTCATGACTATCACTACACGCACAGATACGTCATGACTATCACTACACGCAGAGATACAACATAACTATCACTACACGCAGAGAGACGTCATGACTATCACTACACCCAGAGATACGTCATAACTATCACTACACGCAGAGCTACGTCATGACTATCACTACACTCAGAGATATGTTATAACTATCACTACACGCAGAGATACGTCATGACTATCAATACACGCAGAGATACGTCATGACTATCACTACACGCAGAGCTACGTCATGACTATCACTACACGCAGAGATACGTCATGACTATCACTACACGCACAGATACGTCATGACTATCACTACACGCAGAGATACATCATAACTATCACTACACGCAGAGAAACGTCATGACTATCACTACACGCAGAGATACGTCATGACTATCACTACACGCAGAGCTACGTCATGACTATCACTACACGCAGAGATATACGAGACTCAATAATAATGGCGTCACCGATAGAATCCTTGGGTTCGTTGGAGGATCTAGGGCGCGTTGAAGTGTGGGGACAAGCGTTTGCGGCATTGGAAAGAATTATAAAATTGAAGAACCCAATGATGGAATGAAGAGAGAATCAGCTGACCAGATTTGTTTTTTTCTACCGTGGGATGTGAGGATTTAATGAGCATTTCTACCATGTCTTACTTAGAGTAGATCGATAAGAAGCTTAAGAAGTCACCACAATTAAAACCCCTATAGATCTGCTAAGGAATGTTATTAGGAAATATAAGTCACATAATTATATATCAGGACGATATCGGCGTAAAATAAAAAAAAACAAGGAATAATTTAGCATAAAACTGAACAAATATTAACAAGATTAAAAAGCAAGATTAACGGTGAACAGAGGCAAATGCAGTTTTGAGTGGAAGAAATTGTCGTATTTGGGCTATAAGGTATCGAAAAAAAGCATAGCAATTGAGAGGTTGACGAAGAAGATAACAGATATAGCGACAAAGAAAAACAGAATAGCGAGTCTGGAAGAGGCGAATTGGTGCATGCTGACCAGTTTAGAAGTAGAAATGTGCTGGATCATATGGAGATGAACGATCAAGAACATGAAGAGGAAGGAAGGCGCAATGATGAAGTAGAGTAGAGAATGGAGGTGCAGAAGCAGGGAATGACAGAGAGTTGCAGAAGTGAGATTGAGCAGAATATGGAACTAAGTGAAGGTGATAAAACAGATGAATATGAGGAGGAGGATGAAGAAGGACCAAGGTCACCGTTGAAGTGACCACAAGAAGAACGCAGTATAAGAGAAAAATAATTAGAAGGAGTGACAGGAAGAACAAAGATATCCGGTTCATGGAGGGTGTAGTATCTTATGCAAATTAACCCTGCACTCTTTAAGTAGTGAGTAGCTTAGAGGCCGGGCAGCAATCCATTGCATCACAATTTACAAGGAGATCTACGTCACGTCCTTAGCTATACGCAGAAATATACGAAACTCGACACCATTAAAAACATTATATAAATAAATCTAAACTTATTTATAAATGGCGCTTTGTCGGTGTGTGTGCGTGTGTGTCCGTATGTGTGTGTGTCCGTTACCTATAGACTCCGAAACGGCTGAACCGATTTTCTAGAAAATTTACACAGTTGTACTATAAGCGTCTGTGAGTGTTTTTAGCTAGGTTTTGCGTCGAGGTAACCCCGATAAATATCGAAAATCGATAATTTAAAAAATCGGATTATAGAAGGAGTGGTCCGATTTTAATCAAATTTGATACACTCATAGACAAAGACATAAGAAACGATATTCAGAAGTTTCAAGGTTACAGTTCTTACAATAGTGCAGAGAATCGATATATATATATATATATATATATATATATATATAAAAGACAAGATATTTGTGTGTATGTCTGTTTATCAGCCTGTATATCTGTATTTTTTCAGCTCTTTTATTTTAGTTTTTGCTTTGGGTTTGGTTCTAATTATGTATAATTGTAGTTCTTAGTCTCAGCCATGATACCATTTACTCAGAGGACTTATTTAACCATCAAAATTCAGTTTACGACGAAAAAAACTTATTTGGTATCGATACCAGGAAATCAAAATTTGACTTACATCCTTTATTTTTTCTTTCAGTCTACGGTTTCGCTTTAACTGGAAACAACTATTGCTTTTTAGTCTTTCGTGCCAACATCCAAAGAGGCTGAGCTCCAGGATCATGGATTAGTTTTAAAGCTTTCATTACACCTGAGCAACGCTGGGCTATACTGCTAGTAAATAAATAAACAGGATTTCATTAAAATTTTTTTTGCTGTGCATTTAACTAATTAATAAATAAATAGAAACTCATTAAAAAGTTGTCTATCTTTCTGGGATAAGAAATTATCTTTTTTTAATATATGTCTTCGTGTTTGTTATTGTTACAGAAACTGTGGCGGGTAAGAAACTGACAATTAAAAACATTTTGAAAAAACCCAAAGTAAAATTACACACCCGCAAAAGTGGATTCAAACGACTATTCACAAGTCGGTGCGAAAAGCGAATCCTGAATCCTGAATCCTGATTGGATTAAAAATAGAAAATTCATAATTATGTTATTTCACATCTAAAAGCAAAAATGCACGCTGGAGCCGGTCACATGACCAGATTTAATTACTTAAGGACATTCTGTGACCCATCAACAGAGTCAGATGGGAGCCGCGAGACGAAACAACTAAAATATAATTTCAACTTCAAATCGACCCGGAGATAAGGTCAGGTCGCACCTTGTTCTCTTTCTCCTTATTTCTCGTGTACTGATTTGTTCTACTTCTTCTCCATCCAAAGACATTCTTACTGAATAAATACATACATACGTACGTACGCATATACTCTTTCAACAATTACTACTACGAAAATTTTTTCTACAAATCTTGATACCCATAACTTTATCATTGAACACGAACTCTACCCTTAACTTCTTAATAATGTTTCTAATTGCACATTAACTCCTACCACTTATGTTATTCTTTCGTTTTAATAAATTTCTATTTTAACATACAAAATGAACATTTTTCTTCTCACAAATATGTTATAGTATCCAGCTCTATTCACAAAAGTTCAAATATCTTCTCAACAACCTGATAATATCTTTAAATGCAGGGATTGTCGGCTATGTTTATTTGTACCAGACATGGTCGATGCACTCTACAGCTTCAAAACAATAACCTAGTGAGTAAAAATGTTATTCTTTGAATTTGGTGGTTGTGAGTTCAATCCCTGTGCCGGGTAGTGTGTGCCTACACTTTGTGTAAACGGGCGAGCAACAATTGAACAGTACTAAATAAAATAAGAACTAGACAAGATATTCCTCGACCAAACATTTTTCTCTCATTCCCCCCCCTACATCAAGTTCAACCATCCAGATTTCCCCCTTCGTGTGTATGAGAGAAAGGGCAGTTAAAAAACACTGAGACTATTTACTAATTTATTTTTCAAATGTACAAATATACTGATAAATTTATAGTTACAGAGTAAAGTAGATAGAGAGCAGTTAGTAACAACTAAGCAGAGCCCTAGAGAGCGGTTAGTAACAACTAAGCAGAGCCCTAGAGAGCAGTTAGTAACAACTAAGCAGAGCCATAGAGAGTGGTTAGTAACAAATAAAAGGACTTTTGTTTGCTCTTCTATTTCAGAATTAAATTAGTGAGAAGGGTGATGCTGCTTCTTGTGCACCAGTCTATCAATATCAGGGTTAGTTTTGGCAAGCGTGCAACGTATGTCACATTCCACCTCCAGTCGGTTTCATGTTTTGGACTTGTTTGTGAGTAAAGTAGAAAATCCGGACTCACAAAGGTAGGTTGTGGAAAACCGAATGAGGATTTTCAATGCGTTGTTGTTCCATTTTAGGTATGCTCCACGAATATTAGACTAGACTTCTTCAAGATCTTGTGCACGAAACTCATCCTGGGTAGAAGAGTCATGAACTTATTTTCAAGAACTTATTTTCCCCCTGGTAGCTTCAAATTTTCCCCCAGGGAGAAATTTCCCTCAGTTTGAGAATCGCTGTCCTAGACATAAGCAGTGGAATGAAAGTAAGCTACCCCCGGAGATTAAATTAAAGGGTGCATTTCAGAATTCTTTGTATGCTACACGAGAACATTTGACCTCATCTTTGTTGCCATTTGAACAATGTTTCGGTCGTTGTATGCTCCGGCCTTCCTCAGGTGCAAAGAATTTTGAACCGAACCCTTTGTCTATATTTCTGAGATGAGGTAGTATTTACAGTATTTACATTATTCGGAGTATTGTCCTCATCTTTGTTGCCATTTGTACGACGTTTCGGCAGTTGTACGTACCGGCCTTCTTCAGGTGCTAGGAATTTCGAACCTAACCCTTTGTCTATATTTCTGAGATGAGGTAGTATTTACAGTATTTACATTATTTGGAGTATTGTCCTCATCTTTGTTGCCATTTGTACGACGTTTCGGCCGTTGTACGTACCGGCCTTCTTCAGGTGCTAGAAATTTCGAACCTAACCCTTTGTCTATATTTCTGAGATAAGGTAGTATTTACAGTATTTACATTATTCGGACTATTTAAATAGTACAAATTGCAACAAAGATGAGTACAATAGTTCGAATAATGTACTGTCTTTATTAGATTTTTTCAATCTTTCTTCGAAACAGCCAATTTCGATTAAATTGAAAACAAATGACAGCTTGATATACAGGGTGTCCATAAAATTCGTGTGTACTTTAAACATCTATAACTTAATTTGTATTTGCGATAGAAATAATCTATAAAAAGAATTAGAAAGAAGTAAGTTTATATATTTTAAGGTTTTATTGAAATTGTATTTACGTTTCCACATGTCCTCCATCATTAGCAATACAAAGGGTAATACGATTTTGCAATTCACGGAAATCATTTGCCAACTGATTTGCAGTAATACCTGAAATCACATTAGCTCTCAAATCTTCTAATGAAATAGGTTTGGTTGCATACACAATTGTTTTCACATGTCCCCATAAATAAAATCTGATAGAGTCAAATCTGGCGAACGTGGAGGCCAATAAAAAGGTCCACCCTTTCCGATCCATCTCTTCGTGAATTCCTGATTTAGAAACTAACCCTCAGAGCAAAGTGACAAGATGCCCCATCTTGTTGAAATACTGTATTATCTTCCAAGTTTAGAGATTATTTCTATCACAAATACAAATAAAGTTATAAATTTTTAAAAATGCACACAGACTTTATGGATACCCTGTATATGACATAATAATTATCAACACAGCTGGTTCGGCTTGAAGACACATTGCAAATCAGTGTGATGTCTAATCTGCAACATTGTGGCTTGTTCCAGAGTTTACTCATCTCTTCAGGTCCATTTATGTTTTTCGAAGACCCGCTGAGTCAACCTGAGATTTATACTGAGCCTATGTTTAGTGGACATTAGATACAGTTCAGCAATTTACCCCATCTTTTGAATTCAGAATTGTTTTTCTTTTATCCTATTTGCCAGCCACAGCTAAAGAGTTCTATTTCCTTTCGTATTTAACTGTTGTGGAGTAGTTTTCGCACTGAAAGTTATAATCGTGCTAATGTCGGTAGCTAATCGACTTAACGCACCCAAAATGTTAGGAACTTGGTGATCTTCCACTGAAAGCTGACTCCTTAGTATTCAGCTAACTGCCGACTGATCTCAACTGCCTAGTAGTTCTACTAAACTCCAATAGAACTCTAAAGAACTCTCTAGAACTTCTAAGAACTCCTATGAACTTCCCAATAACTTGTCGAGTTAACTTTCTGTTAACTCTTATTGATATAGAAGGGAGAGTCTGAGGAATAGTTGTGTTTCACCATAACAGAGGGAGAGTCCATTATCTGAGGAATAGGTGTGTTTCACCATAACAGAGGGAGAGTCCATTATCTGAAGAATAGGTGTGTTTCGCCATAACAGAGGGAGAGTCCATTATCTGAGGAATAGGTGTGTTTCACCATAACAGTGGGAGAGTCCATTATCTGAGGAATAGGTGTGTTTCACCATAACAGAGGGAGAAGTCCATTATCTGAGGAATAGGTGTGTTTCGCCATAACAGAGGGGGAGTCCATTATCTGAGGAATAGGTGTGTTTCACCATAACAGAGGGAGAGTCCATTATCTGAAGAATAGGTGTGTTTCGCCATAACAGAGGGAGAGTCCATTATCTGAGGAATAGGTGTGTTTCACCATAACAGAGGAAGAAGTCCATTATCTGAGGAATAGGTGTGTTTCACCATAACAGAGGAAGAAGTCCATTATCTGAGGAATAGTTGTGTTTCGCCATAACAGAGGGAGAGTCCATTATCTGAGGAATAGGTGTGTTTCACCATAACAGAGGGAGAGTCCATTATCTGAGGAATAGGTGTGTTTCACCATAACAGAGGAAGAAGTCCATTATCTGAGGAATAGTTGTGTTTCGCCATAACATTAACCTCGGGGAGAAGAGACGGATTCATATCTTTTCTAATGATATTTGTACGAAAGTGTATATAACTGCACACAGTTAAATAAATCTACATTTCCCAGAAAGGATACGAGTAGTGTTTCATCAAGAAAATTTCATGATTTAGAAATCATGTTAAAATAACTGAAATTCAAACCTTTTTTCTACATTCGTTGCGAATTCACTTCAAACTTTTAAATAGTCAGATGATTAAATTATTTGATCCTAAAGTGGGAAGTTAATTTTGTTTGGAATGTGAAGTCGCGAAACGAAAATTGACCCAAAATGTAATATAAACAAATATGCACATTTTATTTTACTCTTGCAAAATAAATAGTTTTTTTTTAAATAATCATTTCACCCCAAGCAAGGCAGGTATAGCACTGGTGCGTAAGGGGGTTGTAGAGCGAAAATAAAGATAAAAAAAAATATAGTGGATTTCGAAGAGTGATAAGAGATGGATAAGAATCAAATATATAAAAGATGGGATTGAGGTTACGCTTCAACTTTTGGAGATTGTAGCTATCAGAGAAGCAAGCAAATAGAACGGAGTTCCACAGGCGGGAAAAGAAATTGTTAGAGGAGAAGAGAAGGTAACATTTCGATAGTAAAGGGGAGGACCTTAATCCCAATCTATTAGCACAAGTAAATACATGCGGTTGGGGTACCAGGGAAAAAAGGTCGTCAGAGCCGTTGCCATGAAAATACTTGTAGAAAAGACAGAGGAAAGCCACTTACGTTGGTAAGAAAATGACTGAAGGTGGGCTGCCAAGCCAGGATCGATTATAGTGCAGATCCTCCTTCTTTGATGTCAACAATTTTATTTGTAACCGTTCTATTCGTAATGATCACAATTTCCCTTTTTATGCCGTGTCTCTTAAGGACAAAGACGGTCATAGCTTTCCAGGAATTCCTTTCATTTGTTTCTCTAAACAACTTTTGGCCATTTACTACTCTTCATAGTCTACAAACACTTTACAAAAGTAAGTTAAATATGCCACTCTCTACTTTCTCTCTTGCTTTCAATATGTCTGTGAGTGTCAGATTCACCAAGCATTCTTTCCTCATTATGTCTCCCAGACTTTTCGAATGTCACTTTCAGTACTATTGTCCTTTTAGTCCTCCTTTTACTTAAAACTTCTTAGTTGCTCATCCTTGATACTTTAAGCATCCTTCTGCAGAATCCTTTTGCCTCCTGTTGCCGCTTCATCTCTGAGCAAATAGTCGCGCAATCACTACCATAGAAAGGTACAGATATTAATTAAAATTTGAATTTGAGAAATCCCGACAAGATACAAAATTTTCACGTCACTAGTCCCCTAACTCACCAATGTCATAGAAGTACATGTACAGCAGCTATAACTGCTGTGGTGTAGCTAGGGAAAAGCCTTCCCTTTTCAGATTGGTTTTGAATTTAGTTTTCTTTATTTTCATTCAAAGGAACACGGTCGACTCCGTTACTTAAGCCCTAGCTGAGGAGTGGGGAGAATAGATGGATTTATATCTTTTCTAAGTGTATTTCTGGAAATGTTAACGGAATGAACTCGACCGGAAATCAAACTCGTCTCGCCGATTGATTTTTCATTCGTAAACCTTTGAATTACTCACACATTCATATACGAGTTTTTGTGTCCAAGCCGCATTCACTTTTGGTCGGGGTTGAGCCGGCTTTCTCCCCGATGAAGAAAGTTTAATTGTGATTTGCTTAAGGGCAGAGTGTTATTTAACCCATAACTGGAGGGAAGGGACAGATTAATACCTTTCCCAAGGGTACCAGTGTGTAAGTGAATGCAGGGTGTTCAGCTGGAATTCGAAATCTGCTCACCGATTTCTCTTTTCAAGCCGACATCCACTGCACCACAATGCACATCCGTCAATAACGCTTACAGCACCTGGTATTCCCAAGCGGTCACCCATCTAAGTACTGACCAGGCTCAACATTGCTTAACTTCGGTGATCGAGCGAGAACCGGTATATTCAACGTGATATGACCGCAAGCTACATGAGTTTTTACAAGATTATTATTAATTCATGACGTAACGAAAAGCCGGTTTCCTTATTTTTTTTTATTTTAATTTTTTTTAATCATTTCACCCCAAGCAAGGCATTTCACTGCCACTATTGCGCAGGGGGTTATATAGGGGAAGGTAAAGAGAAAGAGTGGTTAGATATAGGAAATGTCAGAAGGAGGGTGATAGATGGGTAAGGATACCGAGGCTGAGGGTTGGGTAGATGGGAAGAGTGTTTGAAAGAATGGGAGCGAGTTAGTGTGTTAGGAGTTGTCTATTGATCTTACATTTAAACTCCTGGAGATTGTAGCCGTCGGGGAAGCAATAATGTGGAAGGGAATTCCACAGTCGGGAAGTGCGAGAAAAGAAACTGTTGGAGTAGAAATTGCGGTTACATTTTATCGGTTTCACTGTAAAAGGGTGGGATGTAGTTGCTAATCTAGTATCTCGTGCAAATTCGTACCTAGGGGGCACCAGTGATTTAAGTTCATCGGAGTAGAAGCCGTGAAAGTATTTATAGAAGAGACACAGGGAAGCCAGTATGCCAATGTGGGTCATCCGCTGAGGATCAACCTCTGCACTCTTTATCGTTTCGGAGACAGGTTTGCTGGTCAGTGCTCAACGGGAGGCACTCAGTGATAATTATTAATCTGAATTTAGCCTGACACAAGACAGTGGTCAAAGTCTAAAACGCGACCATCTTAAGGGGGATAAATTTTTCACACTGCAACCCAGCGAATTGTCGCAAGTCTTTGACAGTCTACTGCTGTTTCCATAATAAAAAAAAAGTGCTTCATCCTTTAGTTTCACCAATTCAAACCTTTACAATTTAGACCCAACATTCCGCATCCACAGAGTTGAATCACTTTCACTTCACCCATATTCGAATTGTAAGGATAAAATTCCACTTAGAAAGCGTTTGCCAAGAATCGCTGCTATCTTCATCCCATTGGTATTCTATTGTTAAAAAGGAGGTTCCATTCGACAAGGTTCTTTCAAAGAAAATCTACCTTGTGATACAGACTCCTGCGTGGATATTTCTCCGAACACTACAAACAAAACCTCATCAAGCAAATTTTTTATCATGATCTATCCTACATATTCACATCATCTTCATTTCCCACTTTTACATTTATGCTACCTCATTTAGTGACACACTATCTTGAGTGGCTCTTGAGTATTGTAAAAATGGTGAGCATTAGCTTAAAAATAATTAAAGGACTGCACTAGCTGATCAAAACCAATTCACTAGTGAATTAATTATTTCTCTTTGCTGATTCAGATATTGTTTACGAGAATAGTTTGATAGCCATTGCTTCATGGCGAAAAGTTTTATAACCCTTGTTATGATAGTATTATCGACCCAAAGAACTTAATTTTTGTGTTAACTACGTCTCTTTGCTGATTCAGATAATGGTTTAGGAGAATAGTTTAATAGCCATTGTTTCATTGCAAATCGTTTTACAGCCATTATTTTGATAGTAGTATCGACCTTAATTTTTATATTAACTACGTCTCTTTGCTGATTCAAATATGGTTAATGAAAATAGTTTGATAGCCATTGTTTCACGGCGAAAAGTTTTATAACCCTTGTTATGATAGTATTATCGACCTAAAGAACTTAATTTTTGAGTTAACAATTTCTCTTTGCTGATTCAGATACATTTCTCACTGTCGTGTTATTCCGCTCAGCATAGAGAAGCGCTTTAATGTTTACAGTAGTTGAATATTAGTTTTGACAAGTATATCCTTTGTTCACTAAGCCGATATGTTCTGGCCTTGTTTGATCCATGGTTCATACATGTAAGTTTTAAGCCAGCCAAACAGTAACACAATTAGAATGGAAACCATTTGGGATGATGACGAACGGGACTTGACAGCAGAAGATATGAAGCAAATGCTCGTCATTTGTCAGGAAAAGAAAAATGAGAAAAACATTTGTCAAGAAAAGGAAGATAAAATAAATATGTGGATGAAGTCAATAAAAAAAAAGTTATGAGATTATAATAGCAAAACAGAACAGCAGATGATATTACGAGAATGATATTGTGCAGTTGCTTCCCCGACGGCTACAACCTCCAGGAGTTTAAATGTAAGGTCAATAGACACCTCCTAACACACTAACTCGCACCCATTCCCTCCAACACTCTCCCTACGTACCTCCTAACTCGTCTATCACCTTCCCTCTGACATTTCCTATACCCAATCGCTCTATGTCACCCCCTGCACTATAGTGGCAGTGGACTGCCTTGATTGAGGTGATATGATTAAAAAAAAACTGTCTAGTGTTCGAAAAAATAACTAATCGATCATTACGATGCGCATTGTGGTGCAGTGGATATCGACTTGGTACAAGAAGTCTGAGAGCCGAGTTCGAATCCCAGTTGAATTCATTGCATTCTCTTACGCGGAAATACTTTTGGAAAAGCTATTAATCTGCCTCTTCCCTCCAGTTAGGACTCCAATAATTAGACATATTGAGTTTTATAGCCTTGGTTGGCAACTAGTCTACCGCAGGAAGTAATGGCAACCTACTGCTGGAAAATCTACTGTCCAGTCAATCGTATATCCTGTATGGCACTTAACTGACTGACTGATTATTAGTGTAACAAAAATATCCTGAAAAAATTCTCTTCTAATTCATTTTGAACTTATTTATTTATACTACTACTACTACTACTACTACTACTAATAATAATAATTATTATTATTATAACAATAATAATAATCATGATGGTAATATTATTCCCACAATTACAGATCTCAACTTACAATTACTTGCGTTATCTGGGTAAAAAGTATGTGATTTGTTTTGTTTTTTTAATAATCGTATCGCCCAAAGCAAGGCATTATACTGAAACTGTTGTGTAGGAGGAAAGTTTGAGAAAGAGTCATAGAATAAAGGGGGTATCAGGAAGTAGGTAACAGAAGGATGAGAATACTGAATAGATTAGATGAGAGAGAGAAAGGATGCAGGTTAGTGAGATAGAAGATGACTATTTACTTTACTTTTAAATTCTTGGAGATTGTAGCTTTCAGGGAAGCAAGTAAATGGAAGGGAATTCCACAGGCGGGAAGTGCGAGAAAAGAAGCTATTGGAGTAGAATTTGCGTTTACATTTTATTGGTTTCACAGAAAAATGGGTGGAACCTAGTTGCTAATCTTGTGGCTCAAGTTAATTCATACATACAGGGCACCAGCGAACTAAGTTCATCAGAGCAGAAGCCGTGAAAGTATTTTAGAAGAGACACAGGGAAGCCACATTGCGCCAGTGAGAAAGTGACTGTATCTCAGCTACCAAGTCGGGATCGATCACATTGCAGATTCTCCGTTGGATTTTGTCGACATCTAGGTGGATAGCAGGAGCACCCAACCAGATATGGCATAAGTATTCAATGCACGGGCGGATGTTAGATTTGTATATTTGCAGGATTGTTTCAGGCGGAAAAAAACTTCCTGGTCTTACACAGAGAACCGACTTTCTTAGCAGCGGATTTAACTATGGATTCTATATAGTCATTCCACTTGAGGTTTGCTGTGAGAGTTCTCCTGACGAGGCGAAGTGAGTTACTTTCAGGGAGACTAACCTGAAGTTGTTTTATTTTATTTTTAATTCTTACAAAAATGACATGTTGCCATTTCTGATATTAGGTCACTGATTGTAACCCAGAGGCACACTCGCTGTTCATCTCAGTGTTCTTGACTCGACTCCAGCCACTTCCCCATCGACGGGATGTGGTTTCCCTCTGTCTTCTATAAATACTTTCATGGCTTCTGCTCTAATGAACTTAAGTTACTGGTGCCCCTGCAACAGGTGTTTACTTGTGCAATGAGACTGGCATCTGGGTCTCACCCATTCACAGTTAGATCAACCAAAGGCAGACGATAATTCTACTCCTGCAGCTTCTTTTCTCGCACTTCCGCCTGTAGAACTCGCTTCCAATTTTCTTGCTTTCCTGACGGCTACAACCTCCAGAAATTCAAATGCAATGTCAATACCTATCTCTTAACCACTTGACTCTAGTTCTTTCTACACCACCCTGTATATCTTTTCCTTTCTCTCCACCTTTGTAACTGTCATCGCACCTGTATTCCCATCCTAAACTGGTTCGTATTTCCCTTTACTCTCCTTCCTATCTCAATTTTTATGCTCTTATGTAGCCGCCTTGCTCGGGGTGATACGGTTAAAAAAAAAAAAGACGAAATGAGTATAGAACAGAAACCAAAGACTACTACTACTACTACTACTACTACTACTACTACTAATAATAATAATAATAATAATAGTAATAATACCAACAAGAAAATCTTGTTATTGCCCTCACGATTCCTATCAACGTCATGTTATTTCAGTACTCAATTTATTTGGTTATTTTTAAACATATTATCGTTTCCTTTTCACTACAAATTTTGGATGAAACAACACGGTTTTTTCATCGATTTTAATAAAAGATATTTTTAAACTAATTTTACCAATTTCTTGCAGGGTTTTTTTTCCTGTTAGTCGTCTGTGAACAATAAAATTCTTTTTCGTCTGTCAAATAACGATATTCTTATTCTAATTGATACAATTAATAAATTATGCTTCTTCCGTTTACTCTCTTTGTCTTCCTTCCATTTTCCACGAATTAATTTTTTTTTTACATTTTTTCTATATCTTCTTTGTTTATTAATTCTCCCTGTTTATATTGTTATCTTTTTTCTTTATCCTCTTCGACAGCTTCGTATTTTGCTCTTCTTCGTCCTCTTTCCGTCAGGCTCATATTTCCTATTTCCTCTGGCCTCTTTTCCATCTTCGGACATTCTTGGTCTGCTGCACATTTTCTTTTCTTCCTGATTTCTTTTTTCGTCTTCATCATCTCCAGCGTCCGATTCATATTTCCATTTCCATAATTTTTCTTTCCTTTTCTTTTTTTTACAAGTCTGCTTAGAATTTTCTTCGTCTCGGTGATAGTAGTTACGACATCAGCAGTAGAACTGGCAAAGCGGAATCCATACTGTCTGTCGGAGAATATTATATGGACGTTGAGATATTGAACTATTTCAGCATTGATGATAGCCTCGAACACTTTGCCGAAAATCGCTAGGAGGCTGATATGACGATAATAAGAGGGGTTCAATGGATTCTCCAGAGTTCTTAAATACATGTACCGCAAGAGAGGATTCCAACAGGCAGGAAAACAGGAACCAGAAAGGCAGTAATTTTACAGTTTGAGAAGACAGAGTCTAGGGTCACATTTCTTCAAGACAATAACCAGGATTCTGTCAACCTCGCTCGCTTCATGAAGATCAAGCTTTGAAATTATGTTAGAGACATGAGAGAGGATTGTCAGGGGACTTTTCATGGAGGAGAGACTCCATGCTTCAGAAGCTGGTAACCATAGCACGGATATTTGTGAAGGAATGTTTGAGTGGTTTAGATGATTTTGGTTTGGCTGGTTTAGCTTCGTTTCTTGAGATATGATTATTTTTTTGTGTGTCCTATCGAGTAGAGGTGGCAGACTGCAACATGGGTATGAAAAGAGCTGGCGCAGAGTGTGGCTTCGGAGTTGCCCACCGGAAGCGTTTGCTGGAACGCTTATCGATGCTCTTTATGGCACTGCAAGGACACTGATATTATGCAACTATAACCCCAATATTTCTTAAACAATATTATTCTGAGATAACGAATTTTCTAAATTGAGTTTGTGTTATGGTGAAACACACCTATTCCTCAGATAATGGACTCTCCCTCCTATATTAATAAGAGTTAACAGGAAGTTAACTCGAGAAGTTCTTGAGAAGTTCATAGCAGTTCTTAGAAGTTCATAGGAGTTCTTTAGAGTTCTATTGAAGTTCAGTGGAACTACCAGGCAGTTGATATTAGTCGGCAGTTAGCCGAATACTAAGGAGTCAGCTTTCAGTGGAAGATTACCAAGTTCCTAACATTTAGGGCGCATTAAGTCGATTAGCAATCGACATAGCATAATTATAACTTTCAGTGCGACAAACTACTCTACAACAGTTTGGTAATGATACTTTTCATATGTAAAGAAGAGTTTTAATTGTGTCTGGAAATGATATTATTCACAGGTAATGTGCGTCGTGGTGCAGTGGATATCGGCTCGGAGCGAGAAATCGGGAAGCCGAGTTCGAATTCCAGTTGAATTCCTTGCATTCACTTACGCGCAAATACCATTGAAAAAGGTATTAATCCGTCCCTTCTCTCCAGTTATGGGTTAAATAATAGGACAGATTGGGTTCTGTAGCTTTGGCCTTTTTATGTAAATTATTAAATGAACTGTGTCTGGAAATGTATCACTTTGATGTAATAAATTATTTGAATTGTGTCTAGAAAATCACATCGTTTTTAGGTAACGTATTAAATGAACTGTGTCTGGAAATGTATAAAATTGAGCTAACAAATTATTTGAATTTTGTCTGGAAAGTCACATCCTTTTTATATAACGTATTAAATGAACTGTGTCTGGAAATGTATCAATTTGAGGTAATAAATTATTTGAATTGTGTCAGGAAAATCACATCCTTTTTATGTAACGTATTAAATGAACTGTGTCTGGAAATGTATCACTTTGAGGTAATAAATTATTTGAATTGTATCTGGAAAATCACATCCTTTTTATGTAACGTATTAAATGAATTGTGTCTGGAAATGTATCAATGATATCGTTCTGTCGTTACGAATTATTTGGATAAATCATAATGTATTAACAAGTTATTTGAATTCTGTTGTGGGGTCTGCCCTTTTTCCTGGATAATAAACTCGTCTAGAGTGTACCTATACTCCTGCATAGAAGAAAGACGTCAGAGTCCAGATAACGTGTGACATCGAGAGATCCGCGAGATAACGTCAGAACCGAACGATACCGGAAGATACCGAGAGATACAGCGTCAGTAGTTCATAGTAGCTCTAAGCTCCACCCAGCATAATATTATTATACAGCACCCGTCAGCTTCCGACATGGACATACTAATTCTACTACGGCTTCAATTCCGAGACATTGTATATATCCGTCTTACTAACTGTATTACTGGATTAATAACTTGCGTTCAAGTTTTTATTCTTTACGTTTAATATACTTATTTTTCTATCTCAAATTCTGTTTGTTGTTCCTTTATTTTGTGCAGTTTCCATTCCCGGGATCCACAACAAATAGTATTTGAAAAATTTAAATTTTTGTTTAAATTTTGTGTGGAAATGTTATCGTTCTAAGTTAACGAAGTCGAAATGTGTTAGGAAATGCTATCGCTTTAAAGGATCGAATTATCTAAATTTTGTCCGGTAATATATCGCTTTGAGTTAACCAATTGTTTGAATTATGTCTGTAACTGAAGTTGTTTTGGAATAACGAATTATTTCAAATGTTATGAATAAGTATCATTTAGCAATATTGGATAAAATCTCTCGGTGTATGTCGAAAATTCTTTGTTCATTTTTTAGTAAATTTGCCATTGAATTCAGTATGAGAAAATAAGTTTTCAAAGGCCATGTTTAGTAAATATGCTCTCTTTAAATTCATCTTCGTATGAACTCAGAATCTTTCGGTACAAAAACTGATACCATATTTGATAAGTCTATCTAATTGCTTAATTAATACAGAATTAATATGAAGTGGTAGCAACAGAGATTTCTTTCTGGATTCATTATAAAGTAAAGGAATATTTGGAGAGTCATAGTCATCTACGCCCTGAAAAGACATGGTATTAAAAATATTAATCCTACCTTGAAATAAAGTTTGCAATCGAGCATAAAAAGAAGTGGACTCTCAACTGCGTCTAGTCAGTTTTTGTTGCGTAAATATGACACTGCTAAGAAGATTGGGTCACTATGTCGATCCAGGATGTTTTTTCCACCTGAAACCATCCTGCATATATACAAGTCAACCATCCGTCCGTGCATGGAGTACTGCTGCCATTTATGGTCAGGTGCCCCTGCCGTTCTCCTCAGTGTTCTTGACAAGCTCTAAAGGAGAGTCTGTAATGTGATAGGTACTGATCTGGCGACTCGACTGCAGCCACTTTCCCATCGTCGAAATGTGGCCTCCCTCTGTCTCTTCTATAAATACTTTCATGGCTTCTGCTCGGATGAGCTTAAGTCACTGATGCCTCCTCAACAGGTGTTTACCCGTGCAACCGGACTGGCAACTGGGTCCCACCCATTCACAGTCAGGTTAGCCAAATGCAGACGACAATTCTACTCCTGCAGCTTCCGCTCTCGCACTGTGGAACTCACTCCCGTATTCTTGCTTTCCTGACGGCTACAACCTCCAGAAATTTAAATGCAAAGTCAATACTCATCTACTAACCACTGAACTCTAGCTCTCTCCCCTCCCCTGTATAACCTTCCCTTTCTCTCCACCTATGTACCTGTCATCGCACCTGCTTTCTATTGTTCCTTTCTAACTAGTTTGTACTCCTCACTCTTTTCTAATTAATCTTTTTACATTTATGTAACCTCCTGCACATCAGTGGCGTTTCTGCCTTGCTCGGGGTGAAATGATTAAAAAAAAAATTGGAGAAACGATAAAAAAGAAATCTCTTGATTTTGGAATTTAATAGTCATAGAGAAAAACAAAGATTCATACTAATGATTCGTCGATTTGTAATGCAAAATACAGCGATACAATAAGAAAATTCATATAAAATCGGTTATCCTTCAATTTACATCAACAATTCCGAGTCAGTATGCTAATTTTGATCATGGAGATATTCAGTAAAAGGAAGAAAATGACATAGCTTACCATAAAGGACATTTCGCAGGAGATTGAAGTGTTATATTCTTCTGTTGAAAAACAATAAGGAGCACGTATATATAAAAATATAATCTTATATTTTTATTCTTCGACGGTGACGGTTGTGTGGAGCAGGGAAGCAGCCAGAGAGAGTTCGCACATACGAAGGAGCTGACGGAAGTCGCTAGTCAGTCTCTATATCTCCAGTCTTAAATTCTAGACTTAATATAGCATTAAAACTCCTACGCGATGCTTACCTTTTCCGTTGCACTTAGTTGATATCATCTAAGTTTGAATATATCTGTCAACCATCCTTGTTCTTTTGTTGACTTATCTACGGTCGGATGTAACTGTCAACCACATCCTTGCCGGACCATCGCTTTTTAAGCCATTTGTCACTTTTATTGACCTTACTAAAGGCCGGATGTACCTGACAATTACATCCTTTCCGGGCTATTGTCTTTCAAAGGGGTTATCACTTTTGTTAATCTTACCTACGGCCGGATGTACCTGTCAATTATTTCTGCTCTTCAAGGTAATACATTACGTTAGTAAGCTACTGTTAGAATTAATACTTTAAATCTAGTCTGTTTCACCAAAGATGGTCCCAACAAATAATTTGGTTGCTTTCCGTTAGAGATTCTTAGTGAATATTTTAGTTGATTCTCTTATTGTTTGCTACTAACATGTGCAGTTGTCGACTTTATTTCTAACCGCAAAACACAGTTTTAGACCAAATTCTTTTAGCTTGACAATAAACAAATTTAACATTAATGCTAACCATATATGAATATGTCCTAACAAACGAACCTTGGGTAAACAGTTGCGATTTCACTCTGGTTTGGGTAATGAAGAAAGTCACATATTCAGTGAACAACATAACGGTGGGTATTTACTGATATGAAATACGACTTCATCATGAAATAGAAAAAGAAATCGATTCCCGTAAAAGTTTCAATTCAAAATTCGGAAAAGTCAACGAGTACAAAGACAATCTGAAATGTTCTAAGAAATATGATTAATACTCCCTGCAAATATCTGTGACAAAGACATAATCACTGAAAATCCTCCAATTAATCAAGAAACTGTCGTCTAATCTGACAAAATACATCTCTGTTCTCGGCGCCATTTTTTAGAAAGATTAAAATCTAACTGGAAGCGGCCGAAATGTGGTTCTACAGAAGGATGCTACGGATATCGTGGACTGAGCATACAAGCAACGACGAGGTGTTAGAAAGAATGGCAACAAAAAGGAAATTAATACTGAGCATCAGGAAGAGACAACTGAAGTTCCTGGGACATGCAATGAGGAAGGAGAGCCTGGAGAACCTGATACTGACTGGACAGATAGAAGGAAGGAGAGACAGTGGAAGGCAGCGGATAACATATTTGCAGGGTCTGATCAGGTGGATGACGGAACGGGGGTTGCCAGGAGCAACAGGAGCAAACATACTAAGAGCCACAAGGGATAGGGAGACGTGAAGATCCATGATCGCCTACGTCCTGAAGGGACAGGGCACATAGAAGAAGAAGAAAATCTATCAAAGTTATCCTTGAGAAAAGTAGCAATTCAGATTGGTCTGTAAGTATTATACAGCGTGCGGCATAAATACCTCCCACATTTAAAATTGTCGTCTATGTGATGCTAGTGAACTTTTAATGGATACGCATGTTTGAGTAGACACTCCGTGTTTATTATTAAATGGTGTTTTCTTTTAGCTGACCATTTTATTTTCAATACCATCACTTACCGTCGCGGCTTGAATCGGTGCACACAGGGCGTTTGCTGTTGAAATGTTTTTTTCAAGACTAGTGAATTTTTAATTAGTGATGTGTGTTTTAGTGCTGTGAATATCGCTTCGGAACGAGAAAATCGGAGAGACGAGTTCAAATTCCTTTTGATTTCGCTGCATTCACCCACGCGCAAATATCCTTAGGAAAGATATTAATCCGTATCATCTCCCTAAAGCTAAAGTTTAAATAGTAGGACAGACTGGGTTCTACAGCCTTAGTTGGCCACCACAGAAAGTAATGGCAACCTACTACGGGGAAATCTACTGCTCGGTCAGTCATGTCTATTTCAAGACATGACAAGCGTGTATCACGAATCTAAACTTATTTATAAATGGAACTTTGTCTGTGCGTGTGTCTGTGTCCGTTAGCTATAGACTCCGAAACGGCTTGACTGATTTTCTTGAAAATTTAGACAGTTGTACTATAAGCGTCTGCGAGTGTTCTTAACTCGGTTTTGTGTCGAGGTACCCCAGATAAATATCGAAAATCGAAAATCAAAAAAATCGGGTTATAGAAGAAGTGGTCTAATTTTAATCAAATTTGATACACTGATAGACAAAAACATAAGAAACGATATTCAGAAGTTTCAAGGTTGCAGTTCTTACAATAGTGCAGAAAATCGATAATATATATATATATATATATATATAAGGCAAGATGTTTATGTGTGTATCTGTTTATCTGCCTGCATGTCTGTATTTTTTTCAGCCCTTTTATTTTAGTTTTTGCTTCGGGTTTGGCTCTAAGTAGGTATAATTGTAGTTCTTTAAGTAGGTATAATTGTAGGTCTCAGTCATGATACCATTTACACAGAGGACTTATTTAGCCTTCAAAATTCAGCTTACGACGAAAAAAACTTATTTGATATCGATGCCAGGAAATCAAAATTTGACTTACATCCATTCATTTTTCTTTCAGTCTACAGTTTCGCTTTAACTGGAAACAACTATTGCTTTTTAGTCGTTCCTGCCAACGTCCAAAGAGTCTGAGCTCCAGGATGATGGATTAGTTTTAAAGCTTTCATTACACCCGAGCAATGCCGGGCTATACTGCTAGTGACATTTAATTGACTGAACCTGTAATTGCAACACAGACAACTTTCCGTGTCCATTTCATGTGACGTCGGAATGATGTGTTTCTCGGGATATCTGCTACGGGTTGAAAATTTCAGGGCCAACTGAAAGATCTCGAACATCTGGTTTGATGGAAAACTTTAGAAATCGTCTACAACAGTTTATGGAGATTAGAAGTTCAGTCGGTCACTTAAGCGCCATACGCTTGGGCGATCATGTCTCGAAAGAGACATGACTGACTGGGCAGAAGATTATCCCACAGTAAGTTGCGATTACTTTCTGCGGTAGACTGGTTGCCAACCAGGGCCATAAAACCCAATCTGTCCTGCCATTTAACTCATAGCTGGATTAAAAGACGGATGAATACATTTCCCAATGGTATTTGCGCGTAACAGAATGCAATGAATTCCGAGCCGATATCCACTGCGCCACAACGCACATCCTGATTAGAAGTTAACATGAATAAAAAAGCCAAATGAATAAAAATCTGTATACTCTTATTTAAACAACTGTGAAATAATTTCGTCTAACTGGAGTTATATTGGTTGTTTTGTCAACCTTTAACACGTGGGAGGTATTTCTGACGCATACTGTATTTGAAAAATATCTACCGTAACCAAGAAGAATATTTTTTCTGAGGGGAAGAACATTGCAGAAGCAAGGCTTATTTTAAATGATTACCACTGGGATTAGTGACTGTCTTTAGCATTTATTCGTCAATTACGAAAAAAAGGAAATATTTTTTCTACCAATTTCGTTTTCGGTCATATTTTTTTCTCTTTTTGGTTCGTCAAACAAATTAACTGAAAGTAAATTACAATAGTGATTGTAAGTCGAATACGTAAGTCAGTGTGCTGACAATTGTCCGGCGGACTGACAGGTGAATGACGTTGGAAAACAACGAGGAACAAAGGTTTTGTGAGATTCGCTTGGGTTGAATGACAATCAAAATTGGCAGAGGGGATGGGGAGAGAAGAAGAGACGTTATCGAAGTAGACGTCGGTAGATTTAATCAGGTTAAAAGAGAGAGACAGAAGAGAGAAATTAAAAGAAAAGGGGAGAAGTAGAAAGAAGATTGATAGAGATGTTATCCAAGTGGATATCGGCAAATATATCGAAGTGAAAGAAAAGTGAGATAAAAGAAAGAAAGAGGGGGAGTGGAATTGTGATAGGAAGATAGGTCATGCAAGAGAAGATCCGTAAATATAAGAATTGAAAAAAAAATGAGTAAGAAGAAGAAGAAGAAGGAAGGAGAGAGAGAGAGAGAGAGAGAGAGAGAGAGAAGGACAATAACGTTTTTTAAATTTTTTATGAGGCATATTGACAGAAAATAAACAATTTAATTAAAGTAATTTTATTTTATTTACTCAACAAATGCTTTAACAAAAAAGATATTTAGTATAATAGCCTTTTGCTTTGATCACAGCCTTCATTCTGTCAGGCATTGACATCACAAGCTTCTTCAATGTATCTAATGGTATCTCCTGCCAAGCAGCTTGTATTTGTTCCCAAAGTGTGTCTTGCGAAGTAGCATTAGATTTATCAAAAAAAAAAAAAAAATTCCATAGATATTCAATGGAGTAGTTTCAAAATAACTTTAATAGAAAATATAAAAATTAATTATAATTTCTTTTTAATTCATTTCTTTTACACTTAATTTTAAATAATCAATATTTATTAACAATTTACTTGGCTTTTCACCCTGTATTTGAATTTCTGTGAGGTTTTTAGGAAAATCACTCCTGTCCTAATATTTTGCACACTACCAATGGCAATTACAGTTACTCCAGTCTCTCTCTTTCATCGACGAGATGTGGCTTCTCTCTGTCTCTTCTACTAATACTTTTACGGATTCTGCCCCGAATAGCTTAGCTTCCCGGTGTCCCCTCTGCACCAATTTACTCGGCTCACTAGACTAGCAAGTAGGTCTCACACTTTTACAGTGAAAACAATCAAGTGTAACCGCAATTTTTAATCCATCAGCTTCAACAGCTTCTTTTCTCGCACTTCCCGCCTGTGGAACACCCTTCCGTATACTTGCTTCCCTGATAGCTACAATCTCCAAGAGTTTAAATGCAACGTCTACGCCATTGCTTATCTCCTTGACTCCCATCCGTTCTCCGACACCTCGTTTCTTGTTGTTCTCCCTGTACGCTCCCCTCTCATGTAGCTCTCTTCACTTCAGTTTTCACTTCCTTCTCTTACCCAGAAGAAGATGAAGAGAGTGTAAGAAGAAAGAGAGAGAGAGAGAGAGAGAGAGAGAGAGAGTGAGAGAGAGAAATAGGTAGAGAGAATAAGAAAGATAGTGTGAATTAAAAAGGAAGAGGTGATACAGAGCGAGTAGAAAAGGAGTGAAACAGAAATCGAGAAAGAGAGAGAGAGAGAGAGAGAGAGAGAGAGAGAGGCGAAGTATAAGGTTAAGTAGTGAAGGAGAAAAAGACAGAAAAAAGAAAAGAAAAAATCGACTGAAGAAGAATAAGAAAGAAAAAAAAAATGTGTCACAAAAATGAAGAAGGAATGAAACAAAAAAAAAGAGGTCAATACGCGTAGATTTCTCCGTAAACAAACTTGATCTTTTTGTGACACATGTGGAAAATTTGTAAAACCAGAGATAAAACAGATTTTCTTATATTAAAGAAAGTCTATAGCGCTTGCATGTTCTGGTTTTGTAATGAATATTGATGCAGAAATAGGAATCGGTGAACCAAATTCATATTCTGGGTTATTCTGTTGCATTTACTTTTGCACCTTAAGAAAGACATGAATCTATCTTTTCACCATAGTTGTGTTAAATTGTAGTGTAGAGTGCGCAGGGATTAGTTTATGTATTGATTATAATAGAGAATCAATCTCCCGAATGTATATTATATAGTAACAACAATCCATGATGGTCACAAAGTCAGGGATCAGTTTATGTAATGATTATGATAGAGAATCAATCTCCCGGATGTATATTATATAGTAACAACAGGCAATGATGGTCACAAAGTCAGGGATCAGTTTATGTATTGATTATAATATAGAATCAATCTCCCGAATGTATATTATATAGCAACAACAGTCCATGATGGTCACAAAGTCAGGGATCAGTTTATGTATTGATTATAATATAGAATCAATCTCCCGAATGTATATTATATAGCAACAACAGTCCATGATGGTCACAAAATAAGGGATCAGTTTATGTATTGATTATAATATAGAATCAATCTCCCGAATGTATATTATATAGTAACAACAGTCCATGATGGTCACAAAGTCAGGGATCAGTTTATGTATTGATTATAATAGAGAATCAATCTCCCGAATGTATATTATATAGCAACAACAGTCCATGATGGTCACAAAGTCAGGGATCAGTTTATGTATTGATTATAATATAGAATCAATCTCCCGAATGTATATTATATAGCAACAACAGTCCATGATGGTCACAAAGTCAGGGATCAGTTTATGTATTGATTATAATAGAGAATCAATCTCACGAATGTATATTATATAGCAACAACAGTACATGATGGTCACAAAGTCAGGGATCAGTTTATGTATTGATTATAATAGAGAATCAATCTCCCGAATGTATATTATATAGCAACAACAGTCCATGATGGTCACAAAATAAGGGATCAGTTTATGTATTGATTATAATAGAGAATCAATCTCCAGAATGTATATTATATAGCAACAACAATCCATGATGGTCACAAAGTAAGGGATCAGTTTATGTATTGATTATAATAGAGAATCAATCTCCCGAATGTATATTATATAGCAACAACAATCCATGATGGTCACAAAGTAAGGGATCAGTTTATGTATTGATTATAATAGAGAATCAATCTCCCGAATGTATATTATATAGCAACAACAGTCCATGATGGTCACAAAATAAGGGATCAGTTTATGTATTGATTATAATAGAGAATCAATCTCCCGAATGTATATTATATAGCAACAAAAATCCATGATGGTCACAAAGTCAGGGATCAGTTTATGTATTGATTATAATAGAGAATCAATCTCCCGAATGTATATTATATAGCAACAACAATCCATGATGGTCACAAAGTAAGGGATCAGTTTATGTATTGATTATAATAGAGAATCAATCTCCCGAATGTATATTATATAGCAACAACAATCCATGATGGTCACAAAGTAAGGGATCAGTTTATGTATTGATTATAATAGAGAATCAATCTCCCGAATGTATATTATATAGCAACAACAGTCCATGATGGTCACAAAATAAGGGATCAGTTTATGTATTGATTATAATAGAGAATCAATCTCCCGAATGTATATTATATAGCAACAACAATCCATGATGGTCACAAAGTCAGGGATCAGTTTATGTATTGATTATAATAGAGAATCAATCTCCCGAATGTATATTATATAGCAACAACAATCCATGATGGTCACAAAGTCAGGCATCAGTTTATGTATTGATTATAATAGAGAATCAATCTCCCGAATGTATATTATATAGCAACAACAATCCATGATGGTCACAAAGTAAGGGATCAGTTTATGTATTGATTATAATAGAGAATCAATCTCCAGAATGTATATTATATAGCAACAACAGTCCATGATGGTCACAAAATAAGGGATCAGTTTATGTATTGATTATAATAGAGAATCAATCTCCCGAATGTATATTATATAGCAACAACAATCCATGATGGTCACAAAGTCAGGGATCAGTTTATGTATTGATTATAATAGAGAATCAATCTCCCGAATGTATATTATATAGCAACAACAGTCCATGATGGTCACAAAATAAGGGATCAGTTTATGTATTGATTATAATAGAGAATCAATCTCCCGAATGTATATTATATAGCAACAACAATCCATGATGGTCACAAAATAAGGGATCAGTTTATGTATTGATTATAATAGAGAATCAATCTCCTGAATGTATATTATATAGCAACAACAGTCCATGATGGTCACAAAGTAAGGGATCAGTTTATGTATTGATTATAATAGAGAATCAATCTCCCGAATGTATATTATATAGCAACAACAGTCCATGATGGTCACAAAATAAGGGATCAGTTTATGTATTGATTATAATATAGAATCAATCTCCCGAATGTATATTATATAGCAACAACAGTCCATGATGGTCACAAAGTCAGGGATCAGTTTATGTATTGATTATAATAGAGAATCAATCTCCCGAATGTATATTATATAGCAACAACAGTCCATGATGGTCACAAAGTCAGGGATCAGTTTATGTATTGATTATAATAGAGAATCAATCTCCCGAATGTATATTATATAGCAACAACAGTCCATAATGGTCACAAAGTAAGGGATCAGTTTATGTATTGATTATAATAGAGAATCAATCTCCCGAACGTATATCATATAGCAACAACAGTCCATGATGGTCACAAAGTAAGGGATCAGTTTATGTATTGATTATAATAGAGAATCAATCTCCCGAATGTATATTATATAGCAACAACAGTCCATGATGGTCACAAAATAAGGGATCAGTTTATGTATTGATTATAATATAGAATCAATCTCCCGAATGTATATTATATAGCAACAACAGTCCATGATGGTCACAAAATAAGGGATCAGTTTATGTATTGATTATAATAGAGAATCAATCTCCCGAATGTATATTATATAGTAACAACAGTCCATGATGGTCACAAAGTCAGGGATCAGTTTATGTATTGATTATAATATAGAATCAATCTCCCGAATGTATATTATATAGTAACAACAGTCCATGATGGTCACAAAGTAAGGGATCAGTTTATGTATTGATTATAATAGAGAATCAATCTCCCGTATGTATATTACATAGCAACAACAGTCCATGATGGTCACAAAATAAGGGATCAGTTTATGTATTGATTATAATAGAGAATCAATCTCCCGAATGTATATTATATAGCAACAACAGTCCATGATGGTCACAAAATAAGGGATCAGTTTATGTATTGATTATAATATAGAATCAATCTCCCGAATGTATATTATATAGCAACAACAGTCCATGATGGTCACAAAGTAAGGGATCAGTTTATGTATTGATTATAATAGAGAATCAATCTCCCGAATGTATATTATATAGCAACAACAATCCATGATGGTAACAAAGTCAGGGATCAGTTTATGTATTGATTATAATAGAGAATCAATCTCCCGAATGTATATTATATAGCAACAACAGTCCATGATGGTCACAAAGTAAGGGATTAAAGATAACGTTTACAACGTTCCTGGATATAGAGTATCCTTCTTGGCATCTGTTGACCATGTCCGTCATAGTATATGGATATAGAGTATCCTCGCCGCACGTAATCTGTTCAATGAAACAATGTCAAAGATTATCACTCTCGAATCATACACTCTCCAAAATCGGTTTTGAACTGAAAAAATATGGCCGCCTTTTATACACGTCGCATTGCATATTTTGAGCTTCCTGATTGGTTAAGCCTTCTATTGATGACCTATAATATTGGATGACTCACGAGGGCCAGCACAGTATATAAATACCAAAAAGTCCAACACCATCCACCCGTTTATTGAATACTGCTGCCACATCTGGTCGGGTGCCCCCACTATTCATTTCGAGGTTCTTGACAAAATCCAACGGAGAATCTGTAATGTGATCGATACCGACTTCAATATGGCAGCGAATGTTGGATAATATCAACAAAGATGAAGGGAAAACTTGAAGTAGCTGAAATGTTGTCAGTCAGTCAATCAGTTATGTCCCGTACGTGATAAACTCTTGAGCAATAATGTCTCTTTAGATCATTGACTGACTAGGCAGAATATTTTCCCGCAGTAGGTTGCCATTTCTTTGCCAACCAAAGCAATAGAACCCAATTTGTTCTGCCATAGTTCGAAGGAGAAGAGATGGCTTAATACCATTGCCAAGGGTATTTGTGCGTACGAGAATGCAAAGAATTCAACTCGAATTTAAAGTAGGCTCACCAATTTCTCATTCTGAGCTGATATCCACTACACCACAACGCTTATATAAAATAAGTATTTTTAATGCAACAGACGACACAGTGTCGATTGCAGACACGGAAAAGAAACTGCATGACCTCCTACAAAAGATAACTGAAGTGACATGAAGGGATTACAAATAAATTGCAAGAAAACCGAATGCATGGTCATCAGCAAAAAGAGCAGCCCAAAGTGCCAAATACAGGTGGGGTTTTTAAAATCAAGCAGGTACGAAAATTCAAATATCTGCGAAGTGTTCTAACTGAAGACGGAAAGTGCGACACAGAGGCGAATTGGCATGGCAAAAGACGCGTTCCAGAAGTTGAGTAAACTATTAAGACACAGGAAACTTTCACTAGAAACAAAGAAGAGAATACTGGATTGCTATATGATGTCAGTTCTTCAATATGGCAGCAAATGTTGAACAATAACAACAAAGATGATGGGAAAACTTGAAGCAGCTGAAATGTGGTTCTACAGAAGGATGCTGCGGATATCGTGAACCGAGCACGTGAGCAATGACGAGGCTTTGAAAATGATGGAAACGAAAAGGAGATTAATATTGAGCATCAGGAAGAAACAACTAAAGTTCCCGGGGCATGCAATGAGGAAGAAGGGCTTGGAGAACTTGATACTAACAGGCCAGATAGAGGGGAAAAAGAGACAAAGGAAAGCAGCCGATAGCATACTTGAAGGATCTGAGCAGGTGGATGACAGAACGGGGCCTGAGAGACGTTAGAGGAGAAGGCGTGCTAAGAGCCACCAGGGATAGAGAGACGTGGAAGGCCATAAAAGAAGAAGAATGCAACCAGTTCCGCCCATGAAGTGAGTTCAGTAAAAATCATCTGAATCCCTCTTTTATATATCATGCTCCTTCTTCGTGACTTTTTATGTTCTATCGCTCTAAATAACCTTGGCCCCTTTGCCAACCTCTCTTCGTCGTTGTAGTGCTTGACCTACCACCAATTCAGACAAAGTCATTAGGTGGGTTATTTTCCACTGCTTCTTTTGCCCTGTGAGTGTTAAATTCTCAAGTCTGATATGCCTTACTATGTACCCTTGAAATTTACGTTGTCTTTCTGGTTGTAAGCAGACGCTTTCTTCTTCCTGTTTTCTTAAAAAAAACAACAACCTTCGCTGCTGATATATTATGTCAATGTTATTCATAACATTAACCGGTAAAACCAAATTTAATGGTATTTAATGCTATGTATGACGATAAACTGCATTTAACTGCAAGCCCTTTAATTGGGAGATTGTGAGGAGCATGGAACCACCTCTCAGTTGGTGTTGTTCCCAGGTCCACCATGACCCGGAGTGATAGCACCTGTTAGGGTTCTAGCTATGTGTAAATACCCCCAAACTAGGATCAAAACAGTATGCAAGTATGAAAATACACTTTTATATATATATATATATATATATATATATATATATATATACTTTTATAGAAAAATATACATTTTTGAATGAAAAATATTACCAACAATATATTTTTTGAAGAAAAAAAATTATTACCATTACATATTTTTGAAAAAAAATTGCCATCATACATTTTTGAAGGAAAAAATTACTACCAACAATACAAAACTAGAAGTCATCTTCAGTTTTCTAAAATAAAATAAAAATATATAAATAAAAATTTTTTCGTGAAAATCTGACTAAATCAACCTTCGACCATTAAAAAAATACCTTAAAATCCTACCTTTTTGGCATTAAATAACCCACAGATGTTGATGTGCCATTAAACAAAACTCAAACTCAAACTTAAATCATCTGTAAGGAAATTGTTCAGCATTCACTGAAGAAGTTCGGCACTCATTTGCATCACTTAATACTTTCCTTAGTTTTCTGAAAGACACCTTTTGCTATTTTTATACGCCTTCAGATTTCGATCATATTTTATGTTGTCTGTTACAGCACGACCTGTTAAATCTACGCACCTGGTAAATTTTGACATCCCCAATACGTAATTCAGTCAGACTCTCTCTTTTGCTAACTACGATGCTTTTGTATTTTTATAGCTAATAACTCTGGCTTCTTGCAAGGCAATAAAGTCACTAAGACACAAGAAATTAAATTAAAGGGTGAAAAGGAATTAGAAAACAGAAACATGACTAAGAAGTGAAAACAAGGGAAGTGTAATTAAGAAAATAATAGATAACGATTGGAAGTGCATTAAATTTTTAAAGATCAACATTAACTGTTAAACAGAGTTTCACAAGCGAGAAATGCAAGAAAAGAAACTGTTAGTATAAAAACTACGGTTACATCTAGCCCAACTGCACTGTAAACTTACGTTGTTTCTAATCCGTGTCCTTCCTGTACGTGTCGCGTTCCTTCACGACGTAGACGATCATTTTCCCTCCATATCTTACTTCTCATTGTAGCTCTTAATAAGTTTCGACTTTTTTTTACCATCCATTTGCCCAAACCCATTAAGTAAGTCACACGCTGCTTCCTTTGTCTCTCTTTCCTTCTATCCACCTTGTGAGTATCAGTTTTTCCAAGCCCTTCTTCTTCACTACATATCCCATAAATTTCATCTGCTTCTTCCTGATGTTAAGTATATGTTTTCTTTTTGTTTCCAAAACATCGTTGTAGCTCACATGTTCGGTGCATATTCTCCTGAATATCCTTCTGTAGAACCACATTTACTTTGCTTCGAATCTCTCCTTCATATTTGAGGAGATTGTTCAGCATTTGTTGCCATACAGGAAAAACTCTTTTCTTTGAAGGATGTTTTCCTGTTTCTTAATACTGTACTTAGCAATTTTTTATCATCTCACCCCAAGCAAGGCATTTTACTGACACTGTTACTCAGGGGGTTTACATAGGGAAAAGTGATGAGAAAGAGGGGTTAGTTATAGGAAATGTCAGGAGGAGGGTAATAGACGGATGAGAATATCGGTGTAATGGGGGTGGAGTGGATGGGGAAAAGAGCTTGAGAGAATGGATGCGAGTTAGTGAGATAGGAGATGTCTATTGACCTTACATTTAAATTCCTGGAGATTGTAGCTGTCGGAGAAGCAAGTAAATGGAAGGGAATTCCACAGGCGGGAAGTGCGAGAAAAGAAGTTGTTAGAATAGAAATTGCGGTTATATTTCATCGGTTTCACTGTAAAAGGGTGGGACCTAGTTGCTAATCTAGTATCTCGTGTAAATTCATACATAGAAGGTACCAGTGAGCTACATTCATTGGAGTAGAAGCCGTGAAAGTATTTGTAGAAGAGGCACGGGGAAGCCACGTCACACCGGTGAAAGAGCGACTGCAGCCGAGCTGCTAAGTCGGTATTGATCACATTACATCTTCTCCGTTGGATTTTGTCAAGAACCCCGAGGTGAATAACAGGGGCACCCGCCCAGTTGTGGCAGCAGTATTCAATAGACGGGCGGATGGTAGATTTATATATGTGCAGGATGGTTTCAGACAGGAAAAAACTTCCTGGCTCTTCACAGTGAGCCGGGAAATGCCTCTTTGGCCATCCCAATACGGCTTCGGAATCTCAGTGTCGCACTTTCCATTCTAACGTGATACCAGCCCGGCCGCTGCTTTCTATGTTCTGTTTCCCCGGTGAGCTGAAAGGACTACCGATATTCGCGACGTTGTGAATTTTTTGATCCGAATAGCAATTTCTGGGTCCCTCAGGACTTTCCGATGATAAAGAATGAAATGGCTGGTGTCTACGCTGGAAGAAAATCACTATTCGTGCAGAAAAGGGTTCCGGCCACAACTGCAAGGATATAAAAAAAAGCAGTAGTCTTGAAAGACTTTATAGACGACTGCTTTTATGTCTTTCAAGACTACTGCTTTTATGTCGCTACTTAAGAATTTACACGAATACAAAGTGTTTTAACGAGATTCACTCGTTTGGGCCGGAAAGTAACAGACAGAGAAAGGCGCCTTCAGTCAGATTTAACTCCAACTGGTCTAAGGGAGGTAATTATCCACAATAACAGTTTCTTTCTCCCCTCGGCTTTGTTGACAGAGTTAGACTCGTACGAATTTCATCTGTCGTGTAGTTTGATGCCTAACAACCACAGAGCTAGTTCACCCAACCGTTTTCGCCGCGTTCTGCCGATCTCTGCCCAACTACTCTTCTGCGCCCGTCTCTCGGCCTGCAGCGTGCTGACAGCTTATATAGAGCGGGGCGGAGCTAAACAATGTTTAGACGCCGCCCACTAATTTTAATATAGAAATCGCCTTGAGCACCATGCATGTTCGCTTAATCGCCGAATCTCTGCGGGAGACTATTTCTCAAGTGGTACTAAAAATGAATTTGGAGTTTCCCGGGTCTTTTCACAGACTTGAGTCCTGCCAAAACCACTTATCTGGTCTGATTTTGGTCTTTTAGACCACCCAGAATACAATTCACCATTTATCATACTTTTTACTAAATCAGCATTTATTATAAACTTTACTTAACGAACCTGTACGTTAATTATTCTGGAATCATTCCACCTAATTATTTGATAACGCAACGCCACAAATAATTATTAAAAAAGACCCCAAAAAATTATTTCTGGTGTCACTCCGGGAGCTCTTCTATCCAACTAATTAATACCTTCATCTCAGTCCTTTAGAGCTTTTAATTAATCGATCTACCTGTAGGGAGGTTGTCTCTCTTGGTGTGTCTCTCTCGGTGTGTATCTCTCGGTGTGTCTCTCTCGGTGTATCTCTCTCGGTGTGTCTCTCAGTGTGTCTCTCTCGGTGTGTCTCTCTCGGTGTGTCTCTCTCGGTGTATCTCTCGGTGTGTCTATCTCGGTGTGTCTCTCTCGGTGTATCTCTCTCGGTGTATCTCTCGGTGTGTCTATCTCGGTGTGTCTCTCTCGGTGTGTCTCTCTCGGTGTATCTCTCGGTGTGTCTATCTCGGTGTGTCTCTCTCGGTGTGTCTCTCTCGGTGTATCTCTCTCGGTGTGTCTCTCGGTGTGTCTCTCGGTGTATCTCTCTCGGTGTGTCTCTCTCGGTGTGTCTCTCTCGGTGTATCTCTCTCGGTGTATCGCTCTCGGTGTGTCTCTCTCGGTGTCTCTCTTGGTGTGTCTCTCTCGGTGTGTCTATCTCGGTGTCTCTCTCGGTGTGTCTCTCTCGGTGTGTCTCTCTCGGTGTCTCTCTCTCGGTCTCTCTCTCTCTCTCTATATATATATATATATATATATGTCACACTATCCTCTGTTCAAACAATTTCTAGGTATTTAAATTTTTATACCTGCTTGGTTTTTGTATCCTCGACGTGTAATTTGCATTTTGGACTCCTATTTTTGTTGATGACCATGCATTCTGTCTTCTTGTGGTTTATGTTTAGTCATTTCTTTTCATTTTCCTTCGCTACATTCTGTAGGAGATTTTGAAGATTCTCCTTCCATATCTGCTATCTGCAAATTTTTGGGTTGGCGTTTTTTTTTTAATAATTAGAAGCAAACGCCAATCATAAATTTGAATAAACATACTAACCTCATCAACATTCAAGCAACACACAACACAGGGGGTACACCAGGGGGTACACCAGGGGGTACACAAAATGCAACAAAAATAGATGTGGGGTCTGCAACATAATAATAATAAAAGGAAACCACTTCAAGTTCGAAAACAGATCTACATTCGAAATAAAAACAAATCTGAGCTGCAACTCTAAAAACGTAATTTACGCTCTAAAATGAGATGAAGGCGCAAAAATATACGTGGGGCGACGCAAGGCCTGAATAAAAGAGTATCCTTGCATAAAAGTAATATAGAAGTAATATCAAGCTAGCCAATAACAGGAAATAGTACGTTTCCCAGCACTAGCACCAGTGTCATTTAAGTGCCATACGTGATACACGTTTGGGCGATCATGTCTCCTTCGTGACATGGCTGACTAGGCAGAAAATTATCCCGCAGTAGGTTGCCATTGCCTTCTGCGGTAAACTGGTTGCCAGCCAAGAAAATAGAACCCAATCTGTCCTATTATTTAACCCATAACTGGAGGGAAGAGACGGATTAATACCTTTCCCAAGGGTATCTGAGCGGAAGTGAATGCAAGGAGTTCAACTGGAATTCGAACTCGTCTCACTGATTTGGTGTTCCAAGCCGATATCCACTGCACCACAACGCACATTCTAGTAAAGATAATAATGCGTCACATTTTTTTCTGGCCAACGAAAGGTGAATTATTCCCAAAACGGAAGAGATTTAACGAGCGAGTGTGAAAAAAAAAAACAAACAAAAAAAACAACAACATACAAACACGCACGCATATTAATTTTTGACCTGCTCACCGACCACTTATCTATATATACACAGTATTTTCGGATTTCGATAAGTAAAGGCACAGATTTATTCGCTTGAAGAAACACGTGTAGTGACACAAATATGATTATGGACACTTAATATATTATACAAAAGGCAAGTAATATTAATAATAATAATAATAACAACAATAAATCTACACATTAAAGAAAAACGTTCACGTATATATATATATATATATATATATATATATATGTGTGTGTGTGTGTGTGTGTGTGTTTGTGTGTGTGTGTGTGTTTTAAAAATAAAACTTCTAAAATTCTATATATCGAATGAGCATTACAGCAAAATAAATTCGCTTCATCAGCGATTTTTTTTTATTATGGAAAAATTTAAAAGTTTTAAGACAACAGAATTTCACTTCAGGGAAAAGGGCAAAGAAAAGGGAAATAATAGCAATAAGCAAAGGAAGAAAAGAAACGTGGAAAGAAGGAAAAATAGAAGGAAAGAAATAACAAAGAAAAGTGGGAGGGGAAGTGAAAAAAATGAAGGGAAGGGTATGTTAGAATGCAGACATGTAGAAACGAAACATATACGTATTTGGCACTGTTGATAAATAATTTTATTTACATTGAGCTCTCTGTCTTGATCAATTTTAATAATTTTCACCAATTTATAATTTATTTTTTACCTACATGCCAGTGTTTTTTGGGATTCACACACACATACTTCATTATTCCCCTACCAAGAACCCCCACCAACATCTCTAACAAAACTAAATAAATATAAGAAAAGAGGATTTCCATTACTTTACACACCACCTGATGAGACATTTAAATTTCAATGTCGAAACAATCATTCCCTTGTAGCTGATATATATAGAATGTTTATGTACATGTTCTAAAATATAATTTATAATAAATATTTACAGCTCTATATATTATATATCGAGCACTGTTTTAAATTAATGTTTTGGACATTGTAAGAATTCTTTCTTCATTCTGTATTCACTCGTATATATATATATATATATATATATATATATATATATGTATATCTGTAAATTCAGATGAAACTTAGAGAGGGAAATAGTCATTTTCAACATGTCATTTTAAGACATGCATTCTCAACCCCATTTAAACAAAGAATGAGGAAAAATTATAAGCCCAGAGGTTTGCTCTAGTAAGGGAAGGGGTTTGGGAGATATTATTTTTTATAGGGAGGAATTTTAGTAGTAATTTCTAGTTTGGTAGTAGGAAGTATGTGGCTTGACCACATACTGGTCAGTGGTAATGGTAGGTAATGGGGAAATAACTGCTTAACCAAATTTTTTAATAAAACTTTTTTGAGACTAATTGGAAGATTAGGATAATTATTGCAATTTATACTTATTTCTATGACGACACATACTAATGATCTCACCCCTTTTAATTAGAAGTATATTCTGGGATTGAAATTTCAAAATTTTAATTTTTTCTCTATTGGATTTTATAGGGTTAAGCTAGCGGAGTTTTAGTAGTAATTTCTTCTTTGTTAGTGGGAGGTATGTGGCTTGATCCTTGAGTTAGTAGTGGTAGGTAGGAGGAATTAACTGCTTAGCCAAATTAAAAAAAAAACCTTATTGTGACTAATTGTAATTTATATTTATTTCTATGACGACACATACTAATGATCTCCCTCCGTTTATTTAGGTGTATATTCTGGTATTGAATTTTCAAAATTTTAATTTTTTCTGTCAAACATAGATTACATCTGTCTCTTAAGCTATTAGGGGTCCTAGCCTTGACTATGAGTTTCATTTTATCTGTGGAATTTAAGTTATTTTCTTTTAATTCCAAGTATTTTCAAGAAAGGATTGTTTGATATCTTAAACTAGGGTTGGTGAAGGTGTGCCTGTGGCTATAAAGCCGTTGCTTCTAAATTCCCGCCGAAATTTCGATATAAAAAGCGTGTATCACGAATGGCACTTAACTGCGACTGAGGATTGTCTTTGTGAAACTGACCCGCGAAATATAAGCAAGTATTTTAAAAGGTCAATCTAAGGCAAGATCATGACATTCTGCAATAGTAAGGTCTAATCATTGGTCTGTAAGCATAGTGCGGTACAAGGTTCGAATAGCAGAGTCCCTAGTAAGGTTCAAACTCATTGCAACGGCACTGATATTTGACATTTGCTTGTTAACAACAGTTCTTTACAGAACTTTCAATTCAACGTTTTATTCTGAATGTTTATATTTTATAAGTTTTTTATTTTAAAGATTAAGTTATTAATCCTTGGTGAGGTTTTTCTCTGTTAGAAAACCTGTCACCTGTGCTTGAGGTTTGGCTGAATTGGTTTTATTGAATATGTTTATCAGTGTTTGTCTATATTTCTGTGATGAACTCGTATCTACACTATTTACATTTTTACGACGTTTCGGCCGTTGTACGCTCTGGTCCTCTTCAGGTGCTAAGAACTTTTATTATGATCACTAGAAATAAGAATAAGTGATCGTAATAAAGGATTCGGTTCAAAATTCCTAGCACCCGAAGAAGGCTAAAACGTACAACAGCCAAAGCGTTGTAATAATGGCAATAAAGATGGAGCCATTATTCCGAACAATGTAAATAATACTTATCAGCGTATTATCTTTATGGGTTATTTTTGTTTTTGTTTGGAGGTTCCCTATTTGCCCATAGTTGGGACCCTAACAGGTTCTACCACCCAGAGTTAAAATGAACTTTGAAATAACAGCAGTTAAGAAGTGGTTCCTCGTTACTCAAAAAACTCCTGATAACCATATATAATTAAAACACTCTCAGCTATTGGGCATGTATAATGATAATATACATGCTACAAAATCTGCCATCTTCTACCAAGGGCCTGCAGCTCAGAGGTAGAATCACCGACTGACCCCATTTCAGTCAGGCTTCAATCCGGGGTAAAGGCAATTGGCTGTCTAACCGTACTAATGAGCTGTGATACAGCGAAACAGATCTACGCAGATGACATATATATATATCCCTCCTGTCACACTCATAGAGAGGGAAAGAAACAGACAATAGCGAGACAGTGTCAACTCAGTCCATGGTAGAGACAATACCAGTTACTACCAGTTATAAAATTTTACTTCCAGTTATGAAAACTTATGCCGAGGGCTTGCTCTTTAACAATACCTTATTTAATTTTTTTTGCTATTATGTAGTCAAGCAGTGAAGAATATATATATATTTATATATATATACTCTACTTCCCCACTGGAGCGAGATGTGACACAAGGTCAGTTTTTAATGTGGGGAACTTAGGTGCGTATGCTTAGGCCATTGTCAAATATTACCCAGCCCTCGCTTACACGGTAACTGGGTACCAAAACTGGTCTTGTCTGGTCGAGTTTGAGTTTAAATTTTGAGTTTTGTTTAACGGCATATCAACCTCTGTGGGTTATTTAATGCCAAAAAGGTGAGATTTTAAGGTATTATTTTTTAATGTTTGATTTAGTCAGATTTAGATGAAATGTTTTATTTTATTTTAGAAAACTGAAGATATCTAATTTTTTTCCTTCAAAAATGCATATTTTTCTACAAAAGTCTATTTTTATACTGTCATAGTTTTTTGACTTCAGTTTGGGGGTTAACATTTGTCCATATCTGGGACCCTAACAGGTGCTACCACTCCCGGTCAGAGTGGGCCTAGGAACAAGAGCAACTGAGAGGTGGGTTCCGTGCTCCTCACAATCACTCAATCAGAGCTCTTGCTGCCTGATGCAGTTTACCGTCATACACAGGACCATTATCCGATCGAAGGTAGTCATAGCTGATCAGATCTGGTCATATATCACCCAGCCAAAAAGCCAGGTAAGTATAAGAGTATGTATATATATATATATATATATATATATATATATAACCTCTCTATTATCATAAAACCACTGGTATTTATTTGCATATATATTCTGTCACACTCAGGGGGCGTGGGTGGATTATTTTGAGTTTTTTTCTTATGTTTTGATGTAAGATAATCAATAATAACTACATCAATATATATGTTGTCATCATTTTAGAGGGTGTAACTATGCAAAGGCATTCAGGAAAGAATGTCATAAAGACCTGATAGTGAGGCTTAGCATCCTTGTCATATTCGAGAAAAACTTTAGAGTAACCAAGAACCTGTACTGGCACCAAACTGTCCGCATACAAACAGGAAAACTTGTTCAGCAGATACACAAAGATAGAAAGGTGTGTAAGACAAGGATGAGTCTTCTCACCAGACCTATTCGACCAACGAGACAATTCTGAGAGTTCTAAAAGGATTTGTCATTGGCGGCCGCAATCTGAACAATATAAGATACGCAGATGACACAGTGCTGGTAAAAGATACAAGAAAGAAGCGACAAAACCTTCCACAGGAAATATTTAAAAAAAGCGGAAAGAAAATAAAACTGAATGCATGGTAATCAGTAAAAAAAAAAAAAAAGGAGCTTAAAATTCCAACTACAAATTGGTGATTTTTTTTTAATCCTCTCACTCCAAGCAAGGCATTCTACTGCTACTGTTGTGCAGGGGGTTAGATAGGGGAAAGTGATGAGAAAGAGGGGTTAGTTATGGGAAATGTCAGGAGGAGGGTAATAGACGGATGAGGATACCGGTGGATAGATAGAGAAATAGATAGAATGAGAGGAGAGAGAGAGAGAGAGAGAGAGAGGCTCAATAAAAGTGTCAGAAAATAGATAAAACAAGATATTTTTAAAAATTTAAATCATCTCACCCCAAAGCACAGCATTCTACTGCCACTGTTGCACGAGGGGTTACATAGGGGAAAGTGATGAGAAAGAGGGGTTAGTTATAGGAAATGTCAGGAGGAGGGTGACAGACGGGTAAGGATGTAGATGAAGAGTGTTTGAGAGAATGGATGCGAGTTAGTGTGTTAGGAGGTGTCTATTGACCTTACATTTAAACTTCTTGAGATTGTAGCTGTCGGGGAAGCAAGTATGTGGAAGGGAGTTCCACAGATGGGAAGTGCGAGAAAAGAAGCTGTTGGAATAGAAATTGCGGTTACATTTTATCGGTTTCACTAACAAAATCAAATAGGTGCAGATATTTAAATACCTGGGAAGTGTTCTAACAAAGAACGGAGAGTGAGACACGGAGATCTGAAGACCTATTGGCATGGCCAAGGATGTATTCCAGAAGTTGAGTAGAGTATTAAGAGACAGGAAAATTTTGCTGGAAACAAAGAAGTGCGTACTGGATTGTTATGTGATGTCTGTCTTTCAATATGACATTGAATGCTGGAAAATCTCATCAAAGATGAACAAAGATTTGAAGCAACCGAAATGTGGTTCTACAGAAGGATGCTGAGGATACCATAGATGGAACACGTGGACACCGCCAAGGTTTTGGAGAGGATTGGCACAAAAAAGAAACTGATAGTTAATATCACGAAAAGAGAGTTGAAGTTTTTGGAACATGCAATGAGGAAGGCGGGCTTAGAAAACCTGATACTCAGGAGACAGATAGAGTGGAAGAGAGACAAGGGAAATCAATGCACAACCTACCTGATGGACTTGAGCAGGTGGATGATGGAGCCGATATTGAGTGGAGTGACAGGAGGAGGTGTATTCAGAGCGACAAGGGATAGGGAGATGTGGAGGGCCATGATTGCCTAAGTTTTGAAAGGACAAGGCACGAAAAAGAAGAAGATCAATATAAATATTTTGCTATCATTTTTGACAGCAGGAGTCAACTTGTAATAATAATGCATATTATCTCCATAGCAAGCACATAAAATTACCTAAATCTTTATTTTTAGAAATTAACTAAAGGGCGGCAAAGGCATCTTCTATTGCAAAATCTTTTTGTTCCTCACCTTTCTGGAGGACAACAATCTAGCTCTTTATACATACTGGGTGAGACAGAAATAGCTCCCACATAATGGTATGTTATTCTTCTTCTATGTGCCATGTCCCTTCAGCACATAGGCGATCATGGCTTTCCATGTCTCCCTATCCATGGTGGCTCTTAGCATGCTTTCTCCTGTTACCCCACCCAAACTCCACTCTGCTATCCATCTGCTCAGGCCCTTTAAATATGTTATCCACTGCTTTCCCCTATCTCTTTTATTTGAACCATAAGTATCAGATTCTCTAAGCCTTCCTTCCTCATCACATGTCCCAAGAATTTTAACTGATTCTTCCTGATGTTCAGCATTAATTTCCTTTTCGTTTCCACCCTTTCTAAAACCTTAGTGGCACTGGTGTTTTCACCTAGATGATGCCTTACCATTATATGAGAGGTATTTCTGCCATACCCCTTATAACAATTTCTTTTTGTGGTAATAATCAACTTAATGGAAATTCTTGAATAAGGAAATAACTGTATTATATTCAGCTTGCTACAAAGTCATACATTTTTCTACCAAAGAGAAGAAAACTTTCGACTAATTATAGGTTAAGAGACCTTACATTTCATTGTACAAATAACTCTTTTGGCAGGCACTGACCTTCGTGTTCGCAAAAAACGGTGTTTCAAAATGACGATTTTTCCCTTATCACTGGTACTATTTTAACTACCTTCACGCCTCCTCAATGTCTATTGTTTCAAACGTGATGATCACAATTGTAATAAAGCTTAAATATATGATGAAAATGAATTTATACATTTTTTGCTATGAAGAATTCAAAATCAAAATATTAAATACTGTTCATTTATTAGATTGTTTATTTGTAAGAATAATTTTATATTGACAACATTCTAAAAACTAATAGTTCAAATAAAAGATGTATTCCAAAAACTAATAGTTAACATGAAAGCATTTTAAAAATTAATAATTAATATGAAAGTATTCAAAAAAGTAATAGTTAAAATAAATCATGCTAGAAACTTATATTTAAAATAAAAGCATTCTAAAAACTAATAATTAAAACAAAAGGATCCTAAAAACTAATAGCTAAAATAAAGGCATTTTAAAAATTAATAGTCAAAATAAAAGCATTCTAAAAACTAATAATTAACATAAAATCATTTTAAAAAATTCATAGTCAAAAGGATAGTATTCTAAAACGTAAATTAAAAAGACATTCTAAAAACTAATATTTAAAATAGAATCATTTTAAAAACTAATAGTTAAAATAAAAATTGTATGAAAAGTAATAGTTAAAAAAAGCATTCTAAAGACGAGCAGTTAACATAAAAGCATTTTAAGAATTAATAGTTAAAATAAAAATAATCCTAGAATAATAGTCAAAAAACATTCTAAAGCTAATAATTAAATTAAAAGTATTCTAAAAGCCAATAGTTTAAAAAAAGTGTTTTAAAAACCAATAGTTAAAATAAATGCATCCTAAAAGTTAATATTTAAAATAAAAGAATTCTAAAAACTAATTGCTAAAATAAAAGTATTCTAAAAATTAATAGTCAAAATAAAAGTATTCTAAAAATTAATAGTCAAAATAAAAGTATTCTAAAAATTAATAGTTAAAATAAATAATTCTAAAAATTAATATTTAAAATAAAAGCATTATAAAAACTAATAGTTAACATAAATTTTTTAAAAAATTAATAGTTAAAATAAAAGTATTCTAAAAAGTAATAATTAAAATTAAAGTATTCTAAAAACTAATATTTAAAAGCATTCTAAAAACTAATATTTAAAATAAAAGCATTTTAAAATCTAATAGTTAAAATAAAAGTTTTCTAAAAGTTATAGTTAAAATAGAAGAAAAAATTTTAATTGAATGAAAAAGCATTCTGAAAAATAATAGTTAACATAAAAGCATTTTAAAATGTCATAGTCAAAATAAAAGTATTCTAAAAAGTAATAGTTAAAATTATAACATTCTAAAACTTATAATAAAACTAGCAGTATAGCACGGCGTTGCTTGGGTGTAATGAAAGCTTTAAAACTAATCCATGATCCTGGAGCTCAGACTCAGCCTAAAGAATATTTGTGAAGTTTGGTGAGAATCAAATAAAAATTGTGGATTTGTATAAAGTACAAACAGACAGACAAACAAACAAACACAAACATATTGCCTTTTATATATATATATATATATATATATATATATATATATATATATATATATATATTATCGATTTTCTGCAGTATTGTAAGAACCTGCGACTTTGAAACTTCTGCAAGCATCTGCCAGGGTTCTTAGCTAGGTTTTGTGTCGAGGTACCCCCGATAAATATCGAAAATCGATAATCGAAAAAATTGGGTTATAGAAGGATTGGTCCGATTTTAATCAAATTTGATACACTCATAGACAAACACATAAGAAACGATATTCAGAAGTTTCAAGGTTGCAGTTCTTACAATAGTGCAGAAAATCGATAACATATATAAAAGGCAAGATGTTTCTGTGTGTATCTATTTATCTGCCTGTATGTCTGTATTTTTTCAGCCCTTTTATTTTAGTTTTTGCTTCGGGTTTGGCTCTAGGTAGGTATAATTGTAGTTCTTAGTCTCGGCCATGATACCATTTACTCAGAAGACTTATTTAGCCTTCAAAATTCAGTTTATGATGAAAAAAACTTATTTGATATCGATATCAGGAAATTAAAATTTGACTTACATCCATTTATTTTTCTTTCAGTCTACAGTTTCCCTTTAACTGGAAACAACTATTGCTTTTTAGTCTTTTGTACCTACATCCAAATTGTCTGAGCTCCAGAACCATGGATTAGTTTTAAAGCTTTCATTTCCCCTGAGCAACGCCGGGCTATACTGCTTGTTCAAAATAAAAGCATTCTAAAAGTTTATAGTTAACATAAATGCATTTAAGAAATTAATAGTTAAAATAAAAGCATTTTAAAAACTAATAATTAACATAAAAGCATTTTAAAAATTCATAATCAAAAGAATAGTATTGTAAAAAGTAATAGTTAAAAAGACATCCTAAAAACTAATATTTAAAATAGAAGCATCTAATAATCAAAATAAAAGTATTCTAAAAGTAATAGTTAAAATAAATGCATTTTCAAGTTAAGATTTAAAATAAAAGTTTTTTAAAAACTAATAATTAATGTAAAATCATTCTAAAAACTAATAGTTAACATAAAAGCATTTAAAAAATTAATAGTTAAAATAAAAGTATTCTAAAAAGTAATATTTAAAATAAAATCATTCTAAAACTAAAAATTAAATTTAAAAGCATTCTAAAAACCAATAGTTAAAAGAAAAGCAGTCTAAAAATTAATAGTTAAAATAAAAGAATTCTAAAAACTAATAGTTAAAATAAAAGTTGTATCATGCAAAATAATCATCTATTTTGTGGTCATGAAGGTTCATGGTTGCCAAATTTTCTTTACTGAAAACACTTTCTTGCAGCGATTCTTTTATGAATTTTAATTGTCGCAAAATAAACTTAAATAGAAGATAAAATATGAACAGCGATAAGTAAATTTGTTATTTCATGAATTTTTCATATTTCTTTAATTCCTTAGATCAAGATTAGATATTCAATTATAAAAGGTCACCAAAAACAAGCAAATTATTCGACAATAGAAAAAGATTTTCAAATGAAAGCCAGATTTTAGGAGGTTAAAATGAATAAACAGCAAAACCTGAGAATCGGAGTTAACAATAAATTAAGATCAAGAAAAAACAAACAAAAACATTGAATGCTAATAATAAAAAATTATAAAAATGACTTCAAATGATAGCACATTTCGGCTTATTCTCTTTGCCTGTTTACTAGGGTTGTTGGCAGACTGAAAGGGAAATTAATGATTGAAACACAGATGTCTGTTTCAATTTATGTTTTCATGTTTGCATGTATAAAATAACTCAATGATAGACCAGCACTTTTTTTGATAAAATAGAAATAATAATTTGGTTTGGTTTGGTTTATTTTACGGTATATCAACACCTTGGGGGTCATTTAATGCCAAAATATTTGTTTCTTCAAAAACGTATTTTTGTTGGTAACATTTTTCCTTCAAAAGTTTTTATGTATGTATTTCATAAAAGTCGCTTTTTTTTCTTTTATAGTGTTTTGACTCCTGTTTGGATGGTTACTTATTTACTCATAGATAGGACCCTAACAAGTGCTACCACTCTGGGTCAAGGTGAGATAACAACAATTAAGAGGTGGTTCTATGCTCCTCGAAATCAGAGCCCTTACTGCCGAATGCGGTTTACCGTCATACCCAGGACCAGAAATAATTAAAACTTCAAATAGAATTCTATTTTTGAATAATCTCTGCAAAGTTCAATAACACTTGTAATTATGTGATTTTTCGGTTTTAAAAATGAATAAATTTTTCGCCCGGAAATTATTTGTGCCATTTTTTCCTCTAATTCCCTTTGCTACATTTTATTTTATTTTATATTTTTTTTTGTCTTTTACCTGTATTCCCATTCTGCATTAGTTTTGTAAAAGTGTTGTGGGATCTCCCTTTTTCTATGATAATGAACTCGACTTGAGTATACATATACTCCTGCCATAGCGAGAACAGTGACTGATCCGTAGGATACCGAACAATACCGAAGTTACACAGAGAATACCGCGTCAGAAGGCATAGTAGCTCTGAGCTCCACTCAGGATAGTATTACATGGATATACTAATTCCTGCATGGCTTTACTTCAAAGACTTGTATATCTCTATATATTCTTTACTGATCGTATTCCTGGATTAACCTGCGTTCAAGTTGTATCTTTACGTTTAATATAATCTATTTTTCTATCTCAAATACGTGTTTTGTTGTTCATTATTTTGTGCTGTTCTCACCCGGAATCCACAACAAAGAGTTTAATCCAGATTCACTTAATCATAAGTAATAAACTGCGCATATATGTACTTTGTAGACGTTTCTATGCTCTCGTGTTATAGGTAACAATAAATGAATTTGGATAGGCTTATACGATAGATATGAATAGACTGATATACATAGACACGAACAGATTGGAATAAATAGGCAGTCAGTTATCTCTCAGTCATTTGTCGTTCTCCTTTCTCTCATGACTGTAGCTGGCTAGATAACATTTCTGATTGTATAGATAATATCCATCTCTTTACACTCGTCTGCAAATATTTTTGTGTTCAGCAACCTCATTGCTAATCATGTCAAGTGGCTTCATCATTTAATTACTCACTCAATCTCTCACTTAAATCCTTATTCTTGCTTTCCTGACGGCTACAACCTCCAGCAATTTAAATGCAAGGTCAATACTTTTGACCACGCGGTGGTGCCTGTAGCTATTTTTTCCGCCCTTACATCAGGCAAGAAGCCCTCCCTTAACAGAACATCTTTCTTTTATCAAGGCAGTGATTGTGACAAGTTTTGTAATGTTCTTCGCAATATCAATGGAATTATATTTTCATCATTCTTCTGTGGAATCTGCCACTGAAGTCTTCTCGGATGAAAGCCAGCATCTACTACAATCTTCTCATTGATCTTTCTCTTGCTTGTTCAGCCGCTGTAACCCACAGGAATCACTTCTTACAGCTGTACCAACTCCACAGATCCGATTATCATAGACGTCTCTTTGTCACCGCTTGCAATAAGTATAAATGTTTTAAGAAAGAGGCAGAGTCGCTATTCTCTGCTAGAAGGAGACGCCATTTTCTACAGAGTAATCTAACCTTATTTATAAATGGAACTTTGTCTGTGTGTGTGTGTCTGCGTGTGTGTGTGTGTGTGTGTCCGTTACCTATAGATTTCGAAACAGCTGAACCGATTTTCTTAAAAATTTACACAGTTGTACTATAAGCGTCTGCGAGTGTTCTTAGCTAGGTTTTGTGTCGAGGTATCCCCGATAAATATCGAAAATCGATAATCGAAAAAATCGGGTTATAGAAGGAGTGGTACGATTTTAATCAAATTTGATACACTCATAGACAAAGACATAAGAAACGATATTCAGAAGTTTCAAGGTTGCTGTTCTTACAATACTGCAGAAAATTTGATATCGATACCAGGAAATCAAAATTTGACTTACATCCATTCATTTTTCTTTCAGTCTACGGTTTCGCTTTAACTGGAAACAACTATTGTTTTTTAGTCTTTTGTGCCAGCGTCCAAAGGGTCTGAGCTCCAGGACCATGGATTAGTTTTCAAGCTTTTATTACACCCGAGCAACGCCGGGCTATACTGCTAGTATGCATATAAATACGTCCAAAGATTGCAATTTCGACGGTATTCCTGCAATCGTAGTAGAGAAATGCTCCTAAACTGACTTCTGTTCTCTCTAAACTATACAATAAGTTCATGCTTTCCAATTTGTTCCTCTCTTTAAGAATTCTCAAGAGGTCCCAGCCTTTTACTGTGAAACTGATAAATTGTAAACGCAAATTCTACTCCTTCAGCTTCTTTTCTCGCACTTCCCGCCTGTGGAATTTCCTTCCGTACACTTGCTTTCCCGATAGCTATAATCTCTGTAAAGTCAATAGTCATCTCCTGTCTCACTAACTTATCCTCTTTCTCATGCTTTTTTCTCCGTCCACCCCACTCTCATCAGTCATCTGTCACTCTGTCTAATAACATTCCTCCTATGTAATCCTCTGCACAACAGTGGCAGTTAAATGCCTTGCTTGAGGCCACACGATTATAAAAAAAATGTAGTTATCACCCTATTAGTCTCTTACCTATTTTTAGCAAATCACTAGAAGTTTTAATCTACGCTGAATAAGTGAATCATCTTAATTCACACGGCTTCTTTTCGGATGAACAATAAAGCTTCCGTCTCTTAAGGTTTACCGCGGAGTTTTTAACCGCCATCGCTGTATTTGTTTATCATGATTTAGACAAGAACGGCGAAACATGGGCTGCGGTTCTAGATATCTCAGTCATCCGACACAATTTGACATGCTGGCCTTCTCCCCAAGGTCAAGAGTGACGGTGTCTATGTATGAATATTTAGCTTCATCTAAATGGTCCTAGCAAATTGTGTAATGTAGGTAGTGTTGGGCGAATACGATTCTAGTTCATTTCCCATTAATGAGGGTATCCTCTAGGGATCTATCCTTTGACTTACGCTGTATTGTTTTTTGTTAACGACCTGTCCAATGCCTTTGGTTCCCAACTAGGTATTTATGAAGATAACACAGCTATTTACGTCTGTCTTACTAGCAACCAGGCAGGTCTGACAAAGTAAAACTGGCAACTATCTTCGAAAAGTTAACTGAGGCAAGGAATGACTTGTAAATTCTAAAGCCTTAAACCCCACCACTGAAAAAAAACTGCTTTTATTTGATCATTATGAAAAACCTTTTTCTGCTTCCCATCAGCTTGGCTGATTCTTATCTCCGAGAGAGCACCACTTCGCTCCATCTTGGGCGCCCATTTTCCACTGACAAGAAGTGGAGTGATTATATTTAATCAATGGCTTACGCCTACCGGCGTTGTGGTGCATTGGATATCGGCTCGGAACGAGAAATCGGGGAGCCGAGTTCGAATTCCAGTTGAATTCATTGCATTCACTTACGCACAAATACCCTTGGGAAAGATATTAATCCGTATATTCCTTCCAGTTATGGGGTAAATAACAGGACAGATTGGGTTCTATAGCTTTGGTCGGCAACCAGTCTACCAGTCAGTCAGTTAAGTGCCATACGTGATACACGCTTGGGCGATCATGTCTCGAAAGAGACATGACTGACTGGGCAGAAGATTATCCCGCAGTAGGTTGCCATTGCTTTCTGCGGTAGACTGGTTGCCGACCAAGGCTATAGAACCCAATCTGTCCTGCTATTTAACCCATAACTGGAAGGGAGAGACGGATTAATACCTTTCCCACGGGTATTTGCGCGTAAGTTGAATTATTCACTTGGCAATAAAGACTAAAAATTTTACGAACATTTTTTTTAAACACTGGGGTCGCGTAATAATTATGGCCTAGTGTACGTCTACTTCTTCGGAAGTTGGTTCACTATTTCGTAGATAATAGTCGGTTCACTGTTTGCAAGATATTTTCGTCAGAACCCATCTTGCATGTTTATATATCTACAATTCACCTGTGCATTGAATACCGCAGTCATATCTAGTTTGGTGCTTTTGCTTATATATCTCGAGAAAACAAAACATTATATATCTTGACAAAATTCAAACATGGAATTTGCAATTTAATCGATCCTGACCTGGCATATCGACTTAGTCATTTTCTTGCTGAAGTGACGGGACTTTCCATCCGTTTTTTTTTTTCAATACAAATATCTTCATTGCAATTCTTCTGAGACGCTTTCTTCCCTGGGGCCACAACTGTATGAATTTAACCGTGATATTGAATTGTCAACTAAGTCTCAGTTTTACTGTTGACCTAGCTAAATGTAACCGCATGTTCTATTCTAACAGTTTCTTTTCTCGCATTTCTCGCTCGTGGAATTCCCTTTCGATTTCTTGTTTTCCTGCCAACTACAATTGTCAAAAATTTAAATGTAACGTTAATTGCCATCTTCTGGCTTTATTCAACCTGTTCTTTTATTGCCCGTTTTCCACACGAAATTCTTCTTACTCTCATTCACTTCTAGTAACTCCTTGCGTCTCAGTGACATTATCGATTTGTGAAATAATAAAAACAGATTGACATGATTATCGAAAAGCACTCTGTGTATGAAAGCGAAAGAAAAGCTAATTATTTTATATATTTCATTTTATTTCGCAGCCAGAACACAAAGGCTGTTGATAGGTTTTTCCTTTTTTTCTTGTCTCCGACTTTATGATTTTATTTCTCAGCTCAGTGTAGGGGTTGTCCAGACTGAGTTATAAAGTAATGTATTATTCACTAACTTATTTGAAACTCAGTCATACTTTGTGTGCTTCTGTTTGTGCGCATAATAAATAGCAAAAACATGTAAGTCATTTGCTCCCAACACAGATATAAGCATATAGATTACATACGCGAAGGCAAATTCACACGTAGACAGTGTGTGACGGACAGAAAACCAGAAAAAAAATATTTTTACATATAGATCTTATTTACAGCAATTTCAGTTTGTTTGTTTGTTTGTTTTTTTTATAATATAATATTCCATGATCGTTACTAACGTTTTATTTGCATTGATATCGCTTCAAATAATTTCAATGTAAGCGAAAAATGCTCGATATTTCACAAACAAAACACGATGGCCTAGAACCTTTTTTCTGAATATAAACGTCAGAATCACTTAAACTATGTAGCTTTCTCCATAAAATATAAAGACCAGCAAATTAAAAAAAAAAGCCGATAAATATATTGATACATAAAAAGAGATTCAGCAAACGGTGAAAACAGAAAACAAAATGGCGTTTCTATGCTCATCGTGATTGGCTATTATCCAAGAAATACGACGCATTTTCCTGTCATTACATAGCTATAGATTTTAAAATGTAGATATTTTATTATTCCCTCTCATATCATAACGTACAAAATACCTAGCTGCTGTCTACTTTATAAGCTAAGACGAGAAAGTAACTCCAAAAAACATCACGTCTCTTTTATATAGTGGACTCTATCATACAACCTTGAAAATTATTGCTTGAAATACAGTGTTTTAGAGATAATCAAATATTTCAGCCATAAACTAGGCTTTAGACTTTACCATCATCATCATTATCATCAGTCCCATGACCGGATGCCATCTTAGAATCACTGTGAAGCTGATCATCTGACTTGTTCCCTCCTTCATACATAAAAGCTACGTAATTTATTCATAACAGAGACGTATTCATTTATGCTTAGCATGTATTGAGAAACAATATATGGACTGCGCATCTCTTTCTACAGCCGATGTTTTCAAGCCTGAAGACTTGGCCATTGACACGTCGGCCACGGTTTCATCAGGAGAAAGTTCTGCTTTGGCTGTGTCCTTACTGCTCTATGGGACCCAGTCTACCCCAGTATACCAGATGGCTGCCGAGTGACAAGAAGGTTCATCCGACATTTGACATGTGTTTTTTTAAAATTTTGCTGGCTGTCTAACCACTCATTTCAACAAAAAAGCGTAGAAATTGGCTAGTATACAAGATGGCTGCTTAGCGAGAAGAAGGTTCATCCGACTTTTGACGTTTTTTTTAAATTCTACGTGTATATTATTCTAGTAGAGTGGAGCTTTGAGTTAGTCTCATCTCTGGATAACTTCGGTATTTCTCGGAACTCTCCGATAACAGTAACGGATCTCTACGATTACTCTCTTTATTTATTGTATATAATACAATTGTGGCACAAAGCCGATTTTGGATGGGGGGCAAAAAACTCAGGTTGGTCTTCAGTACCTATCCTATACCTAGCTAATCCGACTCAGGACCCAAACATACTTTACAATTTTCTCATTTACCACAAGAACTTGTCCGTCAGCATTCAATCCTTTCATACACCAAAATACCTCAAAAGTACCAGGGACCTAAAATACTCCAAATAAGCATAAACATTTCATTATAAATAATAAATACAAAAATATATTTAAAACTATATCATGAAATGATATGTGAGGGAAGGGGCATGACATAAACCCCAAAACAAAAAATGTTAAACAAAAGATACAAACAGAAATCATGATGTTAGTTAGACCCAACCAACCCACAAAACAAAGAGGCCGCTGTATTCTGCCCATAAGAGAAAATCAAGAGGCACTCTTTCTACAGGGATTGGAGAGGAGAAAATAAAATGGATGGAGAGAATATAATCCTGACCCAGACGAGATAGAACGGGACCAAAATAAAAACTGGAGAAATTGGGAATCTCAACCTGATCATAACAAAAGACAATGCTGGGGACAGGCTAGGAACACATCCATTCACATTAACTAGGTACACAAAAAGGAACTACCTTAACTAGGGGAGGGTTCCAAAGGAATCCACCCGATGTGACTAGCAGATCTAAAAGAGAAAATCAAGGCTAGCCCCGTTCATGCGAGCCAGGCTCGTCACATTTACCCACCTTTCACTAAAGCCTGTCGGGAATCAACCGTTTTCAATCAGATCTAATCTTCATTTTGAGCTGATACTCAAAATATCGTATCAGATCCTGATGTGAAAGTCGGCCACCCTGCAGAACTTCCTCTAGTCGCGTCGTCCATATCACACATCGAGCCGTGGCCAGTAGCGACAGAAACACCATTCGCTTCACTCCAGAAAACGGGGGGCGACATACTGTCACAGGCGTATGCACGATCAATGAGCACGAGCTTACGCAGCGCGATACGAGCAGTCAACACGCCGACACGGTCCCATAGAGGGCGAACCCGAGAACAATGGTAGAAGGCGTGCGCAGACGTATCCTTTAAACCAAGGTCACAGCGTTCACAATCTGGCAAATCCGCCAGGCCCCATATGAAGGCCGCGTCATTGAGAGACAACCGATTCCGAGCCAATTGCCAGGTTAAGTGAAAACTCAGAGCTTTTGAGATAATCGGCACCTGGCGCCCAAGGCCAATAGGAGCGATACTCCTCCTCCGACATGCTGAGCACTTTGCGTAGTGTATCCTTTGTGACACCCGCCACTAATCCTTGATAGAAGACTTTCCTAGGCCTAGAAAGGTCACTGGACCGAGGAATGGCCCTCAAGGCCGCCAGACATTCGAGGAGAAAACTCGATCGCCCCCGAGGCTTACGGCACCGCCTCGAGACCGAGGGAGTGATAGTAAGGCTAGGTAACATGTCCCTCACTATCCCTGTTGGCCACGAGTCTTCCAATAACGCACGTCTGAGGAAAATCACCCTTGAAGCGAGCTTATGACTCGCCAAGTGGGAAGATGACTAAACACCGTTGCAGTTGGTAGTGGAGAGTGATCGTAGAATCGGCGTATTGTTATTTTTTTCGTTCGTCCGCTAAGTCGGTCGGACGGTGTGTTTTTGTTAACAGAACATTCGTTCTTCAAAGTCGCTACGGGAGAGAAGTAAAAAAAATAGTATTTTCAGGCGTATAAAATACTACGACGAACAGCCTCCCTCGGCAGGAGTGCAGTGTAGAAGAGGCCTCGATAATGCCTCAGTCGCCAATTCCCTCTACCTCAGTCTAGAGTGGAAAGGAAGGCGAGTGACACGTGCCAAGTGCCGAAAGACAGGAGTCGCAACTACCTAATAACAAAAAAACAAATGCAGTGGCCTCGAAAAAGCCAGAGTCGCCAGTTCCTTTCCACCTCGGTGTGGAGTGAAGTGAAGGAAAAGCAGTAAAATCCCACAAACATTCTTACCCGAAGGGGCAGATCCATATACGTTGTGGTGGAGAGAAGAAGACCAGCATGCTGGATCAGTGAAACATCGGATCATTTGGCAAAAATATGCCCGGCTCCAAGTACTCAGCAATCCCAAGCACCAGTGGCGAAAGAAGTAGCAGTGCAGGAGACCCAGAAGGAGTCGCAAAAGAATGGGGATTGGCAGGTAGCTGGGCGAAAAGGGCCAAAAGAAAAACAACACTGGTACAGACACCTCCGCCAGAGACACCTCTGCCACAGGCAAAAACATGCCCAGTCAAGCAGAGCGTCCCGGCAGGAAAAGTCCCCGGGGAAAAAAAAACCCAAAGAAATATTCTGTGAAACAACCAGTGGGGCAGCAGTTGGTGTAAGAAAGTGAAAAAATGGAAGTTGATATGCCAGCACCCCGGTCTTCCTCATTGAAAAGAGGAAGAGGGGAGGAGGAGGAAGAAGAGGAAGCAGAAAAACCAAAGATCCTGAGAAGGAGTCAAGCAGAGGTGGGGAGAAACCTGCGAGATCATCGTCCATTCCTGCGTCTCCGGAGAGACCCAAAGACTCATATGCGGCTAAGTCAAGGAACCTTCCTTCTTCCCCCTGAAAAAATCCCACTGACCTCAGTTTCGCAGTTTACCACACTCTCTCCAATCAAGTACCTCTCTACCACCTCTCCTTTCACTCCCACCAAACCCCACTAAAAAAAGAAATCCCTCCCGAAGGGAGAAGCCCTTTGTTAAATAGACAAAAAAGAAGTGTCAAAGGATTGGTCGGCCCAAAGAAAGAGCCTTTTAAAACCGCTGTTGAAGCTGACCTCCGTGGATGGAAAATCCACTGACGACCCGAAGAACTTTCCCAAGGCCCCAGGTGTCATTACCCTTATCCATAGTACGAGAGGGAACCTGAGGGTCTGGGACCACTTAGCTGCAGCCAAGAATTTTTACAAGAACATTGACATAACTCGCACCGGCACATCAGAGCTGCGTAAAGTGGCAATTATGTGCGGGGAGGGTCCCTATTTTGCTCCACCCCTGCATATATAGGGTCTTAAAACTAAACTATCCTACGGACGTCGTCGGGATTGTCCTAGATGGACGGATTACGTCCAATGTAGGAACTGGTTCCCTAGAACAGTCCGTCGGGATCCATATTGCCAGAGATTTTTAACTTTCAGATCTAACGGATGTCAATCAAGTTAGCTAGTTTGAATGCGAAGGGCTTGAGGGATCGGAGTAAGGCGGCCCGCCTGCTTGGGACCTCTTGTCTTTTGGTGTGGATGTGGCCGCGATCCAAGAGACTCATTTTGTTTGCGAAGTCGATGCCTGTGTGCTGTCTAACGACTTTGTCGTCTATTCAGCATATGCGAACCAGCTGGCCAGAGGAGTTTCTTTGCTGGTCAAGCGTACCCTGGACGCGAAGGAGAACCTTGTTCATGTCGGTAACCGGGGGCCGGTTGATCGCGATCGATATTGCAGTGAAAAGCAACTCGTTTCGTCTGATTGCGGTTTATGCGCCCAATGAGAGGAGCGGGTCTCGTTTTTTCGGCTGTTGGAGTCCTTCCTGGTTGATTCTTCATGACTAGTCCTAATGGAGGACTTGAATGCCATCCTGAACCCCAAGTGGGATAGAGGGAGAGGCGCTATTGGGTAACGTAGTGATCGTAGCCTGGTCGATCTGATTAACGAATTTGGTCTCGTTGATAGATACCGGGTCAATCACAAGGGCGGGAGAATGCGAACGTGGACTCATAGTTGGCCTTCTACCCGAGTATCTAGTTACCTGGATAGAATGTTACTGAGAGAAGCCGACATAGATTTCCTAGATTGTCCGACGTTCCACTGGTTAGGCTACTCGGACCACAAACGTGTTTGTGCCCGCGTAGCGTTAGACTTTAGGCCTAGAATGGCTGATTACTGGAAGTTCAATCAGTCCTTACTAGACAGGTGGGACTTTCGGTGCCAGCTAATTAACGTAGTGCAGCGGGCGTTAACTGGGGAAGTCATTGGGAATAAGTGATGGGAGAATCTTAAGAACAGAATTAGGTATTTTACCACTGAATATAGCCAACAGCTCAAACTAGATAAAGCTAACAAGGTGAAGACGCTTAAAGCTAATTTCTTCCGGGCGGAGGCTGGTGGGGATCTCCTAGAGATTGCCTTAGCTAAGTAGGCCCTGGAGCGTTCGACTAGCGAGCGTTACATGGGTCAGGTATTAGACATAGATTAAGCAAGATTTGTCTTCTGAAGCTGTGAACATGGGCGCAGAACTGCACAAGGAAGAGATTCGTCGAGGCGACGACCGGTACATTCGAGAGGTGCGCGACCCGGAGGGACATACTCTTCGGTCGACTGACGACATGTGCGAGGCGTTTCTGCGGCATTTCCAGAACCGGTTTACCAAGGAGCCTGGTCTCCGTGATGAGGAGTTTCGCAGCTATTTGGCTGACTTCCCCCGGCTTTTGCCTACTGATGCAGCTAGCTGCGAGGGAGAGATTACAGAGGACGAAGTCTACGCGACTTTGAAGGCCGGCAGTGGCAAGTCGCCAGGTTTGGATGGTTTGCCTTATGAACTGTACTTGAGGCTGTCGCGCATTTTTGTCCCGATCTTGACTGTTGTGTTCAACAATCGGTTCATCAGGGGTGTGGTCAGGCTGTTGAGAAAAGGCAAAATTTTTGAGAGAGAACATAATGATTACAGGCCCATAACTCTGCTAAATACAGAGTTAACGATTTTGGCCAAGATCATGACAAATCGTTAGCAGCTAGTTGCTGAGTCTCTGTTGGGACCTGAACAGACTTGTGCTGTGAGGGGACAAACAATTCAGAGCAACCTGCACTTGATCCGCACGATCATAGAGGGGATAAAAGACGACGATGTATCCGCGTTGATCAATTTAGACCAGTCCAAGGCATGTGATAGGGTTGACCATGGCTACCTGGCAGCTGTCCTGCAGGCCGCCGGATTCGCAGCTGACTTCTGCCGCTGGATTAGTCTTCTGTATCAATCACCCCACGGCTGTGGTACAGGTGAACGGGAAGCTGTTTGCTTTTTGCGCTGTCTAGGTCGGTCCAACCGTGTTGTCCACTGTCGTCCTTACTTTATGCTTTGGCGTTGGAAGCCCTCCTTCGCCAGCTAAGAGACAGTATGTGCAGTCCGACCCTACGTGGAATCGCTGTCCCTGGTGGAGCTCGAACATGGGTTTCCGCGTACGCCGATGGCAGAAGCCAAGATTAACCGCGACAAGCCTTCCGGCAATGCGGTTAGGTGCCTGGAAGTGTGTTACCCTCCCAGGGTCCTTCGACTAGACAGACGGCCCTGTCCGCATTCTTGGAGTGTGGTTTGGGCCCGACCTCCAGTTGGAGAAAAATTGGTCTGATGTACAGGCAAAGGTCGATGCGTCGGTCGAGATTTGGCGTCGAAGGAATTTATCCTTAAAGGGTTTGGCTTAGACGTGTGTTACATACGTCTTCCCCATTATCCTTTACAGGCTGTCTGTACTTCCGTTTTGTGAACGGCGTGAGAAGGCGATCGAGAGTTTTCTATTCTCCCTTCTGTAGAGAGGACGCAAACATCAGTTCAACAAATGTGTCTGTAATCAGCGTCTGTCTAATGGGGGTTTGGGAATACCGCACTTAAGGCGAAATGTGTCACAAGGTCTTTTTAATGTGGGTCTTCCCGGCCATATAGCCCGGCCAAAAATATCTGTCTATCTTTCCCCAGCAATGATTTTTGTTTCCATTTCTCGAACGATCCAGAGCGACTCAAATATTCTTCAGAGCAAAAGCATATATTTATGAAGCCGAGGAACTAAGGAGAAAGGGGAGAAGCGGTTTCAATCGTTCCCAGAAAATATTAGTTCCCCAAATGAACGCAAACTGTCTTAACCGGAATTTTAATTGTTTCTCAACTCTATTCCTCCATAACACCATCATACTACTCATATTTTTAAAACCAATATTAAAGTACTGTAATTATTAGTAAGCATTTCTACTGCAGATTTTTAAGTATAAAACTTCTAGGTGACTATTATACATAAGAACTTAAAAGTAAATCTTTTTTCCTGCCACGTTTATAATTATAATCGGGACGTAATTTTTGGAAAAGAAATCCCATAATATTCAGGAGAGTTTAGTCTGTTCCACTCTTGCTTGTGCCATAGATTATGGTAATAACAATTTTATCTGTATTGTCAGTGTAGTAGATGTCGTTGGCATTTTCATATTGTGGTGGATTCCGGGTGAGGAACCGCACAAAATAATGAACAACAAAAACAGATATGGAGATAGAAAAGTAGGTTATATTGAACGTAATATACAAACTTGAACGCAGGTTAGTAAATTCAGGAATACTATTAGTAGAAATAAATATATACAAATCTTGAAATAAAGTCGTTGGAAATAGTATATCCGTGTATATTATTCTAGCTGAGTGGAGTTCAGAGCTAGTCTGTTCTCTAGGTAACTTCGGTATCTCTCGGAACACTCCGATAACAGTAACGGATCTCTACGATTACTCTCCACTGCCAACTGCAACTGCAACGGTATTTACCCACCTTCCCACGTAAGGCGAGATGTGACACAAGGTCTTATTAATGTGGGTCTTCTCGGCCATATATCCAGGCCAGAAATATCTGTCTATCTTTCCCCACTCGTGATTCTAGCCTTCGGCGGTACCATGACTGGGTTAGTGCTCTCTGTCCGAAGGCAGCGAGCGCTCTCCATCCGAAGGCTGGGAGCTGACAGTGTTATAGTAACAGCGGCAAATGTCGGCTGCAACGGTATTTACCAGCCTTCCCACGCAAGGCCAGATGTGACAAATGGTCATTTTATAGTGGGCATTCCCGGCCATATAGCCGAGCCAAAAAATGTCTGTCTATTTTTACCGAGTCGTGGTTCTACCCTTCGGCGGAACCACGACTGGGTTTGTGCTCTCTGCTCGGAAGCAGAGAGCGCCCTCTACCCGAAGGCAGAGTGCTGACAGTGTCATAGCAGCAGTGGCAAATGTCGGCTGCAACTTCTGTTCTCTCTATAGTAGGGGTATATGTACACGCAGTCGAGTCTATTATCATATGCAGATGGGGGAGATCCCCCAACACTCTTCGTCGTCTACAGAGCTAACTTTTTCTTCCGCTGCTTTCCAGTTCATTTGTGATACGCTTATTTTTTATTTCTTTGTATTAATTTTTCTCGACGTTTTAAGCAGTACTCGGCCAGGTTTCCAATATCCATGTACATATAAAGGTAATCTCTGGTCATTTTCCTGTAAATTCTGTTTAAATTTATTTGAAAATATGATGTAAATTATATAAATTTTTACTTTCAGTAAGGGACGTAAAGGTAGTGTGAAGGTTATCGGCGCGAAAAGTGGATTCGATATTTAAATCTTAACTGCGTCTGTTTTCTTTCCCTCAGAAAAGTCATGAATCCGTCGTTTTCCAAATGTGAGTAAAGTTGCAGCAAGCTCTCATGACTTGAGTGACTGCCAGTAAGAAGAAGGAAGTTTTTTTTAAATCGCGATCACCCCAAGTAAGGCAGTAAAGCCACTAAGACACAAAGGGGGCTTAATGGGTGTGGATGCAATAATAAAACAGAAACATTACTAAGAAGCGAGAACAAAGGAGAGTGCTTAGGAGGATAGCAACTGAAATTCAATCTGCCGTAGTAGGGTAGACTGGAATATTGAGCATTGGTAGGGTAAAAAGTCTGGAGGATTTTATAATAACCTAACAAACCTAATGAATTACGGAAGAAGTCCTAATCATGATTTTTAGTCGATAAATTGAATAAAATGTTGAAGAAATGATAAATTTATCTAATACAAATTCTGAAAAAATCAATGCATATTATAGACCGGATTTTTTAAAAATTTTGCAACTGAAAGTTAGATGTATGCAAGTGAAATGTAGGAAGGAAGTTATAAAAAAGATATTACTAAAATATAAAAAGGAAATGATACTATGGAGAGCCAGGATTATTCATGCGCTGAGGGTATCTCGCACATAAAATGTACAAATGATTACTTTAATTTTAAGCTATTAAGATGTTTACCAAATATGTCATATCAAGAAAATACACAGCTATTTCAAAATAAGTAATTTTTAGAGTTATCGGACTGATTCTTGAGAACATTGTTCGTAGTAAATGAAAATATGTCGTTTTCCTTGGTTGTTTGTTAAAATCAATATTGTTTAGTCTGCCAGAATCTTTATACCAACAATGGTTTGAGCCTGTAGCGTGTGATTCATGTGAAGGTATTAATAATGACGCATTAATATTTGTAGTGAGTCATACGACATGCACACGTTTTAACGTCTGTGTTTATCTAAACTTATTTATAAATGGAACTTTGTCTATGTGTGTGTGTGTGTGCCTGTGTGTGTGTATCCGTTACCTATAGACTCCGAAACGGCTGAACCGATTTTCTTAAAAATTTACACAGTTATACTATAAGTGTCTGCGAGTGTTCTTAGCTAGGTTTTGTGTCGAGGTACCTCCGATAAATATCGAAAATCGATAATCGACAAAATCGGGTTATAGAAGAAGTGGTCCGATTTTAATCAAATTTGATATACTCATAGACAAAGACATAAGAAACGATATTCAGAAGTTTCAAGGTTGCAGTTCTTACAATAGTGCAGAAAATCGATAATATATATATAAAAATCGATACCAGAAAATCAAAATTTGACTTACATCCATTCATTTTTCTTTCAGTCTTCTGTTTCGCTTTAACTGGAAACAACTATTGCTTTTAGTCTTTCGTGCCAACGGCCAAAGAGTCTGAGCTCCAGGACCATGGATTAGTTTTAAAGCTTTCATTACACCCGAGCAACGCCGGGTTATACTGCTAGTTCTTTAAAAATCTCTGTCTGGAAAAACAAATCTCGAATATGAATGAATGATACAATTGATAACAAGAAATTTTTTTTTTTTTCGGATGTAAGCGACGCTTTTATGATTCGGACATTGATATATTTCTCGTGTAGATGGCAATCTGGAAATTGATATCCTCATTTCCATTTGATGTAAAAGGTCATGTGACTGTTATATTGTGCTTTTCCTAAAAAATTCTATATAACTTGTCAAGTCGTAGACATCAAGAAGTGATCATATCTTTTTCATTCTGCCTCTACAACACTTCATCTCATTTTTAACATTAAGGTTTGTATTTTTGCCCCCAATCTCTGTTCTGCCAACCATTTACACAGGCTCGTTAGGTAAGTTACATGTTACTTTCCCTCTGTCTCTCAATATGTCCCACGAGTGTCTTATTTTCCAATGCCTCTTTCCTCACGTTATGCCTTAGACTTTAAATTGCCTCTTTCTGATTGTATCTATATGTACACTTTTTATTTCTATTACCCAGTAAATTTTCGTTTTAGGTCCCTAAGGCTGTTTCCCCTTCAAATTTATCCAAAACAGCATTATTTCTGTGCAAATCTATATGCTGAACTCAAATCAACAATTAGTTATTAAAGAAACATACATTTATTGATCTGAGCGACCAGAAAAAAATCGAACTACATCTCGCTCATTTTGTCTCTCGTAACTCTAACTCAGTCATGTAATTAACTGCTGAATGACTTTCGGCGTAGGCAACAAATTTCGGCCTATTTTCGGCCTATTTTCGGCCTATTTACTTCCTTTACTGAAATTTTCGCCTATTTACTTCCTGTAATGAAAGTAATACGTGATTTTTTTCTACGCGTCTTACTTTCATTACGGGAAGTAAATAGGCTGAAATTTCAGTAAAAGAAGTAAATAGGCCGAAATTTGTTACCTACGCCGAAAATCATTCTACAGTTAATTACATGACTGCGTTAGAGTTACGGGAGACAAAATGAACGAGATATAGTTCAATTTTTTATGGACGTTCAGATCAATAAAGGTAGGTTTCTTCAATAACTAATTGTTGATTTGAGTTCAGCATATACATTTTCACAGAAATAATGCTATTTTGGATAAATTTAAAGGGGGAAAAGCCTTCGGGACCTAAAACGAAAATTTGCCTATTACCCTTAAAACTTGTTTGTTACTCACAGGTCAATTTATGGTATTCTCGTCATGCTTTTGTATAACCGTATTTCTGTTGCCTATGGAGTAGTCGTATACATTTCTAATTTAAAAAAGAAAGGTAAATTGTTGAAAAGAATCTCTTTCTAATTATTCTTGTTAGCTGGAAGATGAAGTTATTACCTTCTTTATTTTAAATTAAAGAAATACTAAGTCTTCTGATAGTAAACTTGATTCAAGGTGCCGTCATTTTTCTCATCAGAACCTATTTTACACATTTTTTAGATCAGTTCACTCCAAGCAAGGCAACAAAGCCACTGACACGCAGTGGATTACTGAGTGTGAAATAATAAAGAAAAAGAAAAGTATTATTAACGAGAGAGATCGTTAACAGAAAAAAAAACAATCAAGAAAACAGGAGATAACAATTGACTTTGCATTTAAATGTTTAAAGATAAACGTCAACTGGAAAGCAAGGAGTCAAAAGAGAGTTTCACAAGTCAGGAGTGTAAGTAAAGAAACTGTTAGAACTTACGGTTGCATCTAGTTATCTCAACTGTAAAATGATGAGACCTTGCTACTAATCTAGTCAGTCAGTCAGTTAAGTACCATACGTGATACACGCTTGGGCGATCATGTCTCGAAAGAAACATAACTGACTGGGCAGAAGATTACCCAGCAGTAGGTTGTCATTGCTTTCTGCGGTAGACTGGTTGCCGACCAAGGCTATAGAACCCAATCTGTCCTGTTATTTAACCCATAACTGGAAGGAATAGACGGATTAATACCTTCCCAAGTGTATTTGCGCGTAAGTGAATGCAATGAATTCAGCTGGAATTCGAACTCGGCTCCCCGATTTCTCGTTCCGAGCCGATATCCAATGCACTACAACGCACTTAATCTAGTACAGCGCTTAAATTCATAGAATCATAGTATTTTAGAGGAAAGTTAATCAGAATAATCAGAAAAATTAAGATGGAAGTATTTATAGAAAAGGCCGAGGGAAATCGCATTACGGTGTGGTAAATTGACTGCAACTCAGGGGCCGAGTCAGAAATGATATAGCTCTTATTAAATTCGGTCTTTTATCTCTCTTATACCCTGTTTCGCCATCTATATACTCAAGTTTGTCAAGTAGGTTATGCGTTAACCCTCTTGCTTTCAACCTGTCCTGTTAGTATCAGATGTTCTAAGCCGTCTTTCTTCATTATGTGTACTAGAAGTTGCAGCTGTCTCTTCCTGATGTTAAGTGTACGTTTACTTTTTGTCTCAATTTTCTCTAAAACTTTGTCGTTCCTTATATGTCCGCTCTGCAATATCCTCGGCATCTTTCTATAGAAGATTTCTGTTACTTCAAATCTCTGCCTCGTCTATGATAGAGATTGTCCAGCATATAATAAAATTTCATTCGACTTCCTTTCAGCAAAAATATCGAAATACTACATCTCCTGGTTCATGTGTGAAGTGGAGGCATCGAGAAAACTAACGTTTACCCAGACAACGTTTACCTACAGTCAATAACCTATCTAAACTTGCTTCAGAATTCAGGAAATCTTCTTCTTCTATGTGCCCTGTCCCTTCAGGACGTAGACTATCATGGTTCTCCACGTCTCCCTCTCCCTTGTGGCTCTTAGTATGTTTGCTCCAGTTACTCCTGGCAACCCCCGTTCCGTCATCCATCTGATCAGACCCTGCAAATATGTTATCCACTGCCTTCCTCTGTCTCTCTTTCCTTCTATCTGGCCAGTCAGTATCAGGTTCTCCAGGCTCTCCTTCCTCATTGCATGTCCCAGGAACTTCAGTTGTCTCTTCCTGATGTTCAGTATTAATTTCCTTTTTGTTGCCATTCTTTCCAACACCTCATCGTTGCTTGCATACTCAGTCCACGATATCCGCAGCATCCTTCTGTAGAACCACATTTCCGCTGCTTCCAGTTTTGTCCTCATTTTCGATGATATTGTCCCGCATTCACTCTTTTCTTTGTTTCTAGTGAAATCTTCCTGTGTGTTAGTACTTTACTCAGCTTCTAGAATGCGTCCTTTGCCATGCCAATTCGCCTTCGGATCTCTGTGTCGCATTTTCCATCTTCTGTTAGAACACTTCCTTGGTATTTATGAAACGTAAACGGGTGTAGTCGTACGGTTAGTGCATATATGAGCACTAGTTCCCTCAATGTACCTCCATTGCGTAACAATATGTCTGCAAATAATCTTCTAGTTCACTCAGTAACGTTTTAATCCCACTATTTCCTGTGCCTGATTCTTCTTTTGCCTGTGGTACCTTCAAGGAGAGTAGCAGAAAAAGTGTTGATTCTTATGACGGGTTCATATCATTTTAAAGTGAGCTATAAGGTCAACAACTGGTCCGTTTCTCGTTTGATGGCGTCTCGCACTGTGACTTACGTTAGAAATGAAATGTCACAGAACAATCATTGGTACCTCCAGCGAGGTACATTTCAGTTATTCAACTAGTAACAATCCTTTGTAAACCTTCACTTTGTATTTAAATAATAGGATAACGGCCATATCCCGTGGAAACACCGGTTCTCGTACGAGCCTTGGTTCAGCAAAATTGAGTTTGGTCAGCACCGCTTGTGAAAACAAGCTGTAAAGGATAACGTCTCGGATTCGAAAATTGGAGGGCCGAGTTCCAATTTCAGTCGTTTTCACAGTGTATAGCTCAAATCAATTTGTTTTTTTTGGTTTTTTTTTTTTGTCAGAGTTACGCGTTAGATGTGCGTTGTGGTGCAGTGGTTATCGGCTCGGAACGAGAAATCGGAGAACCGAGTTCGAAATCCAATTGAATTCATTGCATTCATTTACGCACAAATACTCTTGGAAAAGGCATTAATTCGTCTCTTCCTTCCAGTCATGAGTTAAATAACAGGACAGATTGGTCTGCAACCAGTCTACCGCAGAAAGTAATGGCAACTTACAACGGAAAAATCTTCTGCTCAGACAGTTACGTCAATTTCGAGACATGATCGCCCAAGCGTGTATCACGTATAGTACTTAACTGACTGACTGATTACTAATATCGTCCATGCTTAGCTTTGACCGAAGAAAATTTATTCTGAAATGTTAGTGATTGTATGAAAATGCCATTGGATTTCAAATGTGATATTTCATCTCGATCCATGAACGAAACTTATAATCTCACGAAATATAGTTAAGTTAGAAGAAATGTTCTTCTGATGTTACTCTACATGATGAAACATTCCAAATGACCACGGATAGCAAGAAATTTTTTATGAAAAGTTTTCACAGAAGTCCAAAAATCCTATTGAAATGTTGATTGCTTCTCGTGATTCCATTGCGTCGCATTGTCCGCAATGTTTGGATTATAAGGTATAGCCATTTAAAAATACGCGATGTAAAATCTTAACATAATGCATTTATAATAAACTAGCAGTATAGCCCGGCATTGCTCGGGTGTAATGAAAGCTTTAAAACTAATCCATGGTCCTGGAGCTCAGACTCAGCCTAAAGAATATTTGTGTGAAGTTTGGTGAGAATCGGATAAATATTGTGAATTCGTATAAAGTACATACAGACAGATAAACACACACACAAACATCTTGCCTTATATATATATATATATATATATATATATATTATCGATTTTCTGCACTATTGTAAGAACTGCAATAATATCGTTCCTTATGTCTTTGCCTATGAGTGTATCAAATTTGATTAAAATCGGATCACTGCTTCTATAAGCCGATTTATTCGATTATCGATTTTCGATATTTATCGGGGGTACCTCGACACAAAACCTAGCAAAGAACACTCGCAGACGCTTATAGTACAACTGTGTACATTTTCAAGAATATCGGTTCAACAGTTTCGGAGTCTATAGGTAACGGGCACACACTCACACAGACACATACACAGACACAGACAAAGTTTCATTTATAAATAAGTTTAGATATTGTTTTAATATGCCTTATTTAAAATAGAGGTGGCTCTAGTTGATTGAATTAGTTCTTGATAAAGTTTCAAAATGTGTCTAAATTTTTGAGATACCCTTTTATTATGGTTTGATTCTTCACCAGGAATTTCATTCCACTAATTATGATTACTTTCTAAGCAAATATTGAATGTTTTTCTGTAGGAAAAAGAACATAGATTCGAGATATCGTGACAGTTCTGTTAATGAGTGATCAAACATTTTCGTTTTGATCATTTTCCGGTTGAAGAGTTGGATTTCAAAAACTGGATTGGCAAACTGTTGTCCATTGTACCTTCTATGGTGAAAAATATATGGGCGTTTTAAAATTAAAAATTTAAAAAATTTCAGTTTTAAAATATCGACTGCTCCGTGTTCAGATAATTTAAACGTTACTAGTGTAAAAAAAAAAATGATTAAACTGATATAAGCCTGATTTTTGTTACATTTTAAATTATGTAATTATCAGAGAAGAGGTCCACATTGTCTGGTTGCTAAGGTGTCGAAACATGAACAAAAATGGCGCCCTTATAGAATGTTAGTGTGAGTGTTATTTAATGCACACAAAAGATGTAGATCAGCTGAAGTGACAAAATCTTAGAATTAATTCAGTTTTACATTGTCTTTCCATGAACAGCCTCAGTTATATAATGGAGTCATTTGAAACCATAGCATTTTGTTTGTTTGTTTCGAGGTTTAACGACTTATCAAACCTTATGGGATCATTTTTACCCAATGATTTTTGGGTAAGGTTATTTTTATTTTTACAACATTTTTCTTTTCGAGTATCAAGATTCATTGGGATTTGTTTTTAAGACCAGGGTCCCCAAGTCCTACTCTTCTTATTTAACCCATAACTGGAGGGAAGGGACGGATTAATACCTTTCCCAAGGGTACCAGTGCTTAAGTGAATGCAGAATATTCAACTGGAATTCGAACTCGGCTCACCGATTTTTCTTTCCCAGCTGATATCCACTGCACTACAACGCACATCCGTCACTATACATTTACAACACCTGGTATTCCCAAGCGGCCACACATCTAAGTACTGACCAGGCTCAACGTTGCTTAACTTTATTGATCTAGCGAGAACTGGAGTGTTCAACGTGATAGGCCGTAAGCAATCATAGCATTTACGGCATCTGTCTATTGGTCCAACGTCACTTCAGCATATTAATGTGTTTTCATGTAGATGAAGGATTGTTTATGTCGAAGGGGAAGAAATGCAAAGAGACTGAATAAAATATTCTAACTGAATAATTTTAATGGTTTCATTTAAATGAAACCACAATTTCATGTTCTACAACATTTTATTTTTCATTTGTCAAAAAAGAAAAAAAATCAAACTATTTAGGGTAATTCTGTTTAAAGTAATGTGTTAGTCTCAGGATGTGCGTTGTGGCGCAGTGGATATCGGCTCGGAACGAGAAATCGGGAAACCGAGTTCAAATTCCAGTTGAATTCTTTGCATTCACTTACGCGCAAATACCCTTGGGAAAGGTATTAATCCGTCTCTTCCCTCCAGTTATGGGTTAAATAATAGGACAGATTGGGTTCTATAGCCTTGGTCGGCAACCAGTCTACCGCAGAAAGCAATGGCAACCTACTGCGGGATAATCTTCTGCCCAGTCAGTCATGTCTCGAGACATGATCGCCCAAAGCGTGTATTGCGCATGGCACTTAACTGACTGTCAGTCTCCCAAGTCCTAAATTTCTTTTTGTGAGTTGTTCCAGAATCATTAATATAACCTTGCATTCGGCTTCATGTTGACATATGTCAAGCTTGACTGAAACTGACATCGGGTTACAAACGCAGATATGCAGTGAGGCATGGACTCTTTACAGTAAAAATAACTTGCAATGTACTCAGCAGACACCTAGAAAACTTAAGTAGAATAATTGTATTTGAAAAAAATCTTTAAATAGAGCTGGAGTTCTTACTTAATTCGGTGTAAAGAAATGTTTTATAGGAAAAACGGATTCATACAATACTTTGAAATCGTTGTGACAGTTGGATTTTTTTAAATGTCAGGAATAATGGACGTCCAATAAACTTTGAATCAATACCTTTTCGCTTCCGAAATTGAAATCTAATGTCTTTTGACAAGAGTACTGTTTCCAAAACCAAAGGTATTGATCGTTGTCACTTTCCATGCCGTTTTCACTCTCTCTTTACATGTATTCAATTAATTCCATTTTAGTAACAAAATGTTTGCAACTTAAAAACGGACGTTATCATGCAAAAAGAAAGAATCCTGTTTTTCCCCTAACACTTGGGTGTCTTCAAAACTTTAGTCCTTCAGCTGGTTTACATAATATGTACATAAATCTTTTTGGTTAAATTGTTCCATCATAACATTTTAAATGCTATTTTGATTGATGTTTCAGCTTCTCCCACGAATATACGCTTCTAGAGTTATTCGAGATAGAGGGTTACAATTAAAGTCGTTATGATGCATGAGGTGTGTGATGTGAACCAAAGAGGAGATGGTAGGAAGTTAATGTTATGAGGATAAATGAGATAAATAACGATATATTTGTAACACTATTTTTGCACGTGGAAAAATCTAATCCTAAGTTTAGTACAACGGGGCAAAAGAAATTATTATTAGTTGCATTATTAATTGTGCAGATTATGTTCCGATATGAATAGAGAAAAAAAATGGAGCTTCCGACAAAGCCGAGAATAAATATGAATTAAAACACTTGCCTGTGTGCAGATGCAATTTAACCAGTCGGGGTCAGTCGAAGGTCATTATTGATAAGTGGAAGTTCTAAGACACAGCTGTTAACCAGCTATCAGTGAGTGAAAAAAAAAAAAAATGTAAATTCGATTGTTTTATAATTCCTCAAACAATGGCGATAGATTGTCCCAAAACGCAGAAAAAGGAGATTTTGTGTATCTGGGCTTTTGACAAGAGCAACATAAGTCAGATTTGATGACTGTGGGAGTTGAATTAAAATTTCCAACATAAAAGCTAGATTAGTGACGTGGTCAGTTGAATAAGAAAACGAAGACGAAAAGAAATGATGTCACTAGAATATGGCCATTTCATTGGTTAAAAATTTGATTTGCATGGGCACCCTGTGTCCGTCATGCCCTTTCCAAGAGAATTCGAGACAGGCATAAAAACTAGAGCCCAGAGGGTCAAGTTACGTTGTTGTTGCTGCGCTGAGCTAAGGCAGACAAGACGAATATACGGCCGCCGTCACAAAGACCCCTCTTCGGCAGTTTCCGTAAAGCTTCAGTGGAAAGCTTGAATAAGACCATTTGAATCATCACAATTGAAAACTCCGATTGGAGTGATAAACGTTACCAACCGAGAATTTGAATTAATGTTGAGAAGACAAACATTACACTTCAATGAAAACTTTTGCTCCGTTGTAAGGATAAGAAATTGACTGTTATATTCTATTTCTTTTTGTTGTTTTATTTTTTTTTTTTATATATAAAGACACTTTCCGCAATTCATTCAGGCGTTCTTCACATTAATTTTGATGCCGTTCTTATTAGTTTTATTGTGTGCACGTCCAGTCTGGTTAACGTGGTGAAGAGACAGCTAGCAGGATTTCAACGTGCCTTCCTTTGGATCAAAGTTCACAGCGTGAGGGAGGAAGAACACCGTTGTAATAGACGACTTGAAGACCGACTACTGTGTTGAAGCCATCACAACTGTCGACCCAAGAGCGTCGTCATATCAGGTGCCGTATTGACCAGAATAGAACCAGGCTGACGACGCGTGTTATATACTTAGGAATGTAGTTGTTCCACATGTTACGAGAATGCATTTATATATAAAAATAATATTAATAGTGACTAAAAGTTGTAGTAAGGGATTATATTGAATCCTACGTGTTGTTAAAAAAGTTTTAATTCAGAAAGTAGTCGTAAAAATAAGGAAATTAGTAATAGAACGTCTGAAAGATTGTAGAATGTTCCAGTGGAATCTACAGAGTTCGAAAGGTTCTAAAAGTATGCAAATTAGGTGTTAGCCCCTATAAAAATAGGTTTTGGGCAGTGAGTAGTCACTTGATAGCAGGATGGGCTGATTTCATAAGCATCAGTTTTGATTCAAGGGTGTATATCCAGCCGAAAGAATCTCTCTAAGTAAAGTCGACGACAAACTAAAACTTGAAAGAGTTGTTAAAAGGATTTGCTGTCATAGAAACTCCGGTTATGAATCAAGGATTCATATCCAGCCGAAAGAATCTCACAGAAAAGTCCGACATCCCAAACTTAAAAAAGAACCTCATGGAACTATCTGTGTAAATACATATTTTTGCCTCTTTCATTGACCAAGCCAATAATTATTCTTTATATACACATTTAAGGATATTCAAAAGTATAGCACTTAACTTCTTCGCCAACTTAACTGGGTAAAGATATCTGACACTTTCCTTCCCCTTTTCTTTCTCGTAACACTTCGCCTGAAAGTAGTAAACTATACGTTTTCTATTTGAATGCAAAACTGTTTTTTTGTAAATATTTTTATTTTATGTTTTTGTAAATTAAATATTTTTCTGTATTTTAACTCCGAGTTTTGCTCAATCATTTTTTTCTTTTGATACGCTTAACAAGCAACACACAAAGGAACAGTTTTTCAGAAAAATCATTTGAAATAAGCGGCTGACTAGGTTCCATGAAAGCAGCATGGTATGACTTAGTTGTAAAGGTTTGATTTTTTTCTATATACGGTAGGTCTCCAGGGCTTGGCGGATCATGGCTATACCGAACATCCTGTCATTTTCTTTACAGAGGAAATGAGGCCAATTCATTTCCGTAAATGTAGCTTGACACGCTCCTATATATTATAGTTTACTTTGAATTGTATTTTTATATTTTGTTTGTTTATAGTTATATCTTAAACTTTTATGTTACATCTTATTTTTACATCTTACCCTTTTTATTTAATCTTTTATTTTATACTAGCAGTATTGCCCGGCGTTGCTCGGATGTAATGAAAGCTTTAAAACTAATCCATGGTCCTGGAGCTCAGACTCTTTGGACGTTGGCACGAAAGACTAAAAAGCAATAGTTGTTTCCAGTTAAAGCGAAACCAGAGACTGAAAGAAAAATGAATGGATGTAAGTCAAATTTTGATTTCCTGCTATCAATATCAAATAAGTTTTTTCGTCGTAAACTGAATTTTGAAGGCTGAATAAGGCCCCTGAGGAAATGGTATCATGGCTGAGACTAAGAACTACAATTATACATACTTAGAGCCAAACCCGAAGCAAAAACTAAAATAAAAGGGCTGAAAAAAATACAGACAAAGAGGCAGATAAACAGACACACACACAAACATCTTGCCTTATATATATATATATATATATATATATATATATATATATAATCGATTTTCTGCAATATTGTAAGAACTGCAACCTTGAAACTTCTGAATATCGTTTCTTATGTCTTTGTCTATGAGTGTATCAAATTTGATTAAAATCGGACCACTCCTTCTATAACCCGATTTATTCGAATATCGATTTTCGATATTTATCGGGGGTACCTCGACAGGAAACCTAGCTAAGAACACTCGCAGACGCTTATAGTACAACTGTGTAAATTTTCAAGAAAATCGGTTAAGCCGTTTCGGAGTCTATAGGTAACACACACACACACACACACACACACATACACACATACACAACGTTCCATTTATAAATAAATTTAGATCTTATTTTTACATCTTACGTTTTATTTAGTCTTTTATTTTATATTACGTTTTTTGTTTTTTTTATGTTTTTACATTATATTCCTAGTTTTTGTTTTGTATTGGATTGTATTTTCGTAGTGATTATGTTAAAATGGTAAGGTCAAGTGCTTATTCAAACCGCTCCAGTATTAGGTTGCCGTGACGCGCAAGTTAAAAAAATACGAAGTAAATATTGATTTTTGTTGTATTTGTAAAACGGAATTCATGATGGGTTAATTTTGCCAATAAGCGTGAATGATGTATGTACAATTGGAAGAGCGGGGGCAGGCGTTACGGGGACCTGTGATGTGATGCGATAACGTTTTGGCGCAGAAGAAATGGATGCATTGTCCGATGATATTGTGTTTGTTGACGGCAGTGCCATTTTTTCGCCAAACACTTGTCGCTGTGTTCCTTCCGAATAGTTCAACTTTCGTTTCATCCAACCAGATTACCTTTTTCCAAAACTGCATACCTTTCTTTTCATAAGTTTCGACAAACTTTAATCGGTCTTTGACATGTTTGGTTTTCAGTAAAGTCACTTTTCTTGGTGATCTTGAATGAAAGCAAGTACGATATAGAGCTCTGCTAATGGTATCCTTACTTACATTAATTCCAGCACCCTCAAGATCAGTTTTAATTTCAGAACGAGTAATGAAGGGGTTTTTGCACATTTCTGCTGATCCACCTTGAAGTCCTCTCATTTATTTTTCTCGGTCTTCCATTTCTTGGAAGGTTTGCTGTACCGTCGCCATACTTCTTATACTTTCTGATGATATTTCATACTGTACTTAATGCTAGATTCATTTCTTTGCTAATTTTTAAGTAACCTTGTCTTCCTTTGTGACTTTCAATGATTCTATCTCGCATATCTCTGGATAATTCTTTAGTTTTTACCATTTTTATTCCTTGAATTGCAGTGTGCACATCAAAGACTCAGATGATTAGTAACACTATCTTGTAAACAACTGTGTGCTTCTCTGATTGGTCAGAAATAACATTCCAATACTATCGAAAATTTGAATATTTAAAGTCTTTTAAAATACAAAGTTTCGATTGGAAATTTGAAAAAATTGCCATGTATCCAATATTTTTGCATAGGGTAATTTTGAACTTTGATAAAAAAAAATGAATTCAACCATTAGTTTTTAGTTTTCCTTCCACATACCGCTAAAACAACTTTACGAGATATTGCTTACCAAATATCAGGCAAAATGGCGGACATAAACTAGATTTATAACGGAAAATAACATGTATCCAATACTTATGCGTGTCACTGTAGATATACATAAAAAGAGACTTTTATAGAAAAATGTTCATTTTTGAAGAAAAAATTATTGCCACAACACATTTTCGAAGGAAAAATTCTCAACAAAACATTTTTGAATACAAAACTAGAATACATTTTCAGTTTTCTCAAATAAAAAAGAATAAAAACAAAATTTTCGTTAAAATCTGACTAAATAAAGCTTCTCACTGTAACTGAACATTAAAAAAAGTTCCTTAAAAACCCCCACCCTTTTAGCATTAATTGACCCAGAGAGGTTGATATGCCGTTAAGCAAAACTCACTCAAAATCATCCATTTTTATACTGTTTATTTTTACATTTTTATTTACCGTTTTTTATATTGCGTTGTATTTATGTTGTTTTATTTCAATTGTATTTTTCTCCATTTTCTATACGGAATTTGTCTCTTTTTATATCGACTTTTCGCGTTTCCTTCTTTGCATTATTTTTGAATTGCATTAATTCATATTGTACTTAAGTTTTATACATAATACATTTTATTTTGTACATTTTACTATTTAACATATACTGCTTTAATATTGCATTAATTTGTTATGTTTAATAATTCAAACATTATTTTTAGTGTGGTAATAAAAATAACATCATTTATTTTTTAAGAAATTTATGTGTTTGTTATATGCAGGGTGAAGTCAAGAGAAAGGACAATTTTGAAATAGCTATTTGTCATGTCGGCATCACCCAGAACGGAATAAACTCTTCCAACCATTGCATATACCTCCCCTCACAAAAGGTAGAGTAGATAGTGTACATAGCCTGAGCAGTATGAGAGGGTAGCCCGAGGAGCGCGCCCTGAACATAGCCGAGAGTCGTCCGTGAACACTGCTACCATAACGACCATTACGAGTCACAGTTCGAGTGTCGATTTATAGTATTATTACCTAAACCGTATTATTGTTCTACTAACAAATTCCAAGTGTTGTATTTTGCAGTAATTAATATATATATCGTTATTTCCTATTTTGGTTGTTTTCGTATGATTTCTTGCTGGACCTTTAACCGGGTACACGACACTAATTCTCAGCCCCAGGAGCAGAGGCATGCTACCAACAGGTACTATTAGTCTTAGCATTTTTTTCCTTTTCAGTTGAATCCATGGCGCTCTGATGATAGAGTACCGGTCTCCTTACTTGTCCATGTGGGATTATTTATTGTGGGTGACCTCAAGTCACGGGTGTATGAGCATAAGCCCCGTACATTAGAGGATTTGAGGGAAGATATTCGCGTGGAGGTTACCCAAATGCTGAAAAGAGTGAAGGCCTACTTCCAAGAATGCTTCAGAAAAGCAACATCTGTTGAGGTTGACAAAGCGAATCTCGCTGCCGAGCTTGAGAAGGATCTCCAGTCTGTGGTGGACTGGGGTAAGAAATGGCTCGTAAATTTTAATGCTTCCAAAACGAAGCTGCTATCTTTTAACCATCATAAACAATCGCTTCTACCTTTTATTAGCATGAAACAGGCTAGCCTCCCTGAGAGTAAAACACTACGCCTCCTTGGCCTCACACTCTCAGCGGACCTCAAGCGGAATGACTACATTGAATCCATTGCTAAATCCACTACTGAGAAGGTCGGTTCACTGTGCAGGGCCAGGATGTTTTTCCTGTCTGCACATATATAATCTACCATCCGCCCGTGTATTGAATACTGCTACCAGATCTGGTCGGGTGCCCCTGCTATTCTCCTCGGAGTTCTTGAAAAAAAATAACGGAGAATCTGTAATGTGATCGATACCAACTTGGCAGCCCGGATGCAGTCACTCTCTCACCGGCGTTATGTGGCTTCCCTGTGCCTCTTCTATAAATACTTTCACGGCTTCTGCTCCAATGAACTTAAATCACTGGTGCCTCCTAGGTATGAATCTACACGAGCTACTAGATTAACAACTAGGTCCGACCCTTTTACAGTGAAACCGATAAAATGTAACCGCAATTTCTACTCTAACAGCTTCTTTTCTCGCACTTCCCGCCTCTAGAATTCCATTCTATATACTTGCTTTCCCGACAGCTACAATCTCCAGAAATTTAAATGTCAGGACAATAGACATCTCCTATCTCACTAACTCGCATTCATTCTCTCAAGCTCTTTTTCCATCTACTCCACTCCTATTCTCGCTATCCTCATCCGTCTATTACCCTCCTCCTGACATTTCCTATAACTAATACCTCTTTCTCATCACTTTCCCCTATGTAACCCCCAGCACAACAGTGGCAGTAGAATACCTTGCTTGGGGTGAAATGATTTAAATTAAAAAAAATCCCCTAGTTTTATCTATTCTCCGACGCTCTTATTGAGCCTCTCTCTCTCTCTCTCTCTCTCTCTCTCTCTCTCTCTCATTCTATCTATTTCTCTATCTATCCACCGGTATTCTCATCCGTCTATTACCCTCCTCCCGACATTTCCCATAACTAACCCCTCTTTCTCATTACTTTCCCCTATGTAACCCCCTGTGCAACAGTGACAGTAATACTACCTTTATTGGGGTGAAATGATTTAAATTTAAAAAAAATCTCCTTGTTTTATCTATTCTGCGACACTCTTATTACCCTCCTCCTGACATTTCCTATAACTAACCTCTCTTTCTCGCCACTTTCTCCTATGTAACCCCCTGCTCAACAGTGACAGTAGAATGCCTTGCTTGGGGTGAAATGATTCAAATAAAATAAAAAATCTCCTTGTTTTATCTATTCTCCGACACTCTTATTGAGCTTCTCTCACTCTCTCTCTTTCTCTCTCTCTCTCACCCTCTCTCTCACTCTCATTCTACCTATTTTTCTATCTATCCACCGGTATTCTCATCCGTCTATTACCCTCCTCCTGACATTTCCCATAACTAAACCCTCTTTCTGATCACTTTCCCCTATGTAACCCCCTGCACAACAGTAGCAGTAGAATGCCTTGCTTGGAGTGAGAGGATTAAAAAAAAAATTGTTGTTTCCATGCCTTGCTGTTTTTTCCTTTTAACAAGTATTTTTATATATAAATGTTAGATTTGTAATAATTTATTGAGAGTTCTAACTCCCCATACACCCTTCAGAAGGTAGTTAACCATAACTCTTCACTTTTTTTATTATCTGTGATTAACCATGGCTGCCTTGGACAAATAGTTATTTTCATGGTTTTGAATTCAAAGTAGTCTTTCACCTAAACTGGCTATCAGCAAAAGCCAGTGTGAGAAAAAAAATAGATTTATTCCTTTTCCAAGAGAGAATATGTATTAATCCATCTCTTCCCTTTAGCTCTGGGTCAAATAAGAAGGCAGATTGGGTTCTTTAGCCTTGGTTGGCAACCAGTATACTGCGGAAAGTAATGGCAACCTACTGTGAGAAAATCTTCTGCCCAGTCAGTCATGTCTCAAAAGAGACATGATGGCCCAAGCATGTATCATGTATGGCACTTAACAGAAAACTCTACCCACATCCTGGGTATCCTTATCCGGCTATTACCCTTCTCCTGACATTTTCTATAACTAACTCCTCTTTCTCATCACTTTCCCCTATGTAACCCTCTGCTCAACAGTGGCAGTAGAATGCCTTGCTTGGGGTGAGATTATTAAAAACAATTAATGAATACGGACACCAGGGAATTTGTTTTCCACGCTTGATTTTGTCTATTGCTAATTCAATATGATTACACTGATATTAATAAATATTTTGAAGTTAAAATGAATGATTTTCTGAATTTTTCGAAAACGTCCGTCTTAACTGCGTCATCCTGTCTTTTCTGACATTTTCTTCTAATATATGCGTATATGTATTAGGTATGAATTTTCACGAGATACTAGATTGGCAACTAGGTCTCACCCTCTTACTGCGAAACAGATAAGATGTAACCGCAATTTCTACTCCAACAGTTTCCTCGCACTTCCCGCCTGTGGAATTTCCTTCCACATACTTGCTTCCCCGACTGTTACAATTTCCAGGAGTTTAAATGTAAGGTCAATAGACACCTCTTAACACACTAACTCGCATCCATTCTCTCAAACACCCTTCCCATCTACCCAATCCCCATCATCGCTATCCTTACCCGTCTATCATCCTCCTTTTGACATTTCCTATACTTAACCACTCTTTCCAGTCACTTTCCCCTAAGTAACCCCTTGCGCAATAGTGGCAACGGAATGCTTTGCTTGGGGTGAAATGATTAAAAAAAAATGTTTGTCTGTATATATTTAATTGCTACAAAAATGATGGTCGATTTCAGAAACATAATTTTATTCTTGAAAATTAACTGTAGAAATGTTGAAAGTCGTCAAAATGCGAGCCTTGAGCATCTAAACACCTCTGCCATTGATCGACGAGATTATTTATTCCTTCCTCGTTGATAAAATGTATTGGCTTTGATGCAAGGAAATTTTGAAAGCTAATCCACCTCTGGGTTGGAACTAAAAGTTTTACCATTTAAAAATGTCTTTAAATTCTAAAAAATGATAATCAGTGGGTGAAAGATCAGGAGAATATGGAGGAATTGGTAAACTCTCCTATCCCAAATCTGTAAGATTTTGCAACGTTATTCTTGCAACATGTGGTCACGCATTATCTTGGAGTAGAATCAAACCACGTCGATTCACCAATGCAGGTCTCAGTTTATGCTAGCTTGCGTGCATTTCGGCAAATTAATTGAAATAAGGTTCTACATTAATGCTCTGATTGGATTCCAGTAAGCTGTAGTGTATAACACGAAATGCAGACCGCCAGATAGTCACTATAATATTTTGCCTATGCAATCTCGCTTTGGGAAATATTTGGGGGATTCAACAGGAACAAACCATTAACTTGATCGCTTACGGTTATCATAGAAAATCCACTTTTCATCATAAGTGACTAGTCGGTCAAGAAATTAATTATTGGTATTACGCAGAAAGAGTCCACTTCAAGACGTCTAAGTTTTTGATTTTCATTGAGATCATGAGGAACCCATTTATCGAGGTTTTCACTTTGCCAGTATTTTGTAAATAGCGTAAGACTATTGCAGTGCTGACGCCAAGCGTCTGAAACATTTCTCTGACATTTTGACGTGGGTTTTACTCAACAACTACTTGCAGTTGTTCGTTGTCAAGACTGCATAACTGTCTTCTACCTTCTTCATCTTCAAGGCTCTCATCACGAGTAGGGAATTTCTGAGACCATCTTCGTGCTGTCCGATCACTTGCGGACCCATCTCCTCCATCTCCCAATGCTCTGTTGATATTAGCAAAAATTTGGGAAGATTGGTGACGAAGTTTAAACTTGTGCAAAAAAAAAAATGTAAACAGAGATCATGTTTTATAATCAGTGTTTACATTATTCGGACTATTGACCTTATCTTTGTTGCCATTTGTACGACGTTTCAGTTGTGGTATGCTCCGGCCTTCATCAGGTGCTAGAAATTTCGAGCCGAACCCTTTGTTTGTATTTTTGAAATGAGGTAGCATTTACATTATTGTCCTCATCTTTGCTGCCATTTGAACGACGTTTCGGCCGTTGTACGTTCCGACATTCTTCAGCGGCTAGGAATTTGGAACCGAACCCTTTATTACAATCACTGGGGTATATCATTTTCATTCTTTGCGTAAAGCCTCGATTGGAAGTCATGAGTTATCTCCCTCTAACCCCACAAGTTACTTGTTCACCACTGCTGTAAGAGACAAGTTAGGAATTAACCAACGTCTATATCCACTGGGTCATGTGTCCTTAAATACTACTTCATCTTAGAAATATAGACAAAAATATTTTATCACTAGCAGTATAGCCCGGCGTTGCTCGGGAGTAAAGAAAGCTTTAAAATTAATTCATGGTCCTGGAGCTCAGACACTTTGCACGTTGGCACGAAAGACTAAAAAGCAATAGTTGTTTCCAGTTAAAGCGAAACCGTAGACTGAAAGAAAAATGAATTAAGTTAAATTTTGATTTCCTGGTATCGATATCAAATAAGTTTTTTTCGTCGTAAACTGAATTTCGAGGGCTAAATAAGTCCTCTGAGTAAATGGTATCATAGCTGAGACTAAGAACTACAATTATATCTACTTAGAGCCAAACCCGAAGCAAAAACTAAAATAAAATGTCTGAAAAAAAATAGACATACAGGCAGATAAACAGACACACACACAAACATCTTGCCTTATATATATATATATTATCGATTTTCTGTACTATTGTAAGAACTGCAACCTTGAAACTTCTGAATATCGTTTCTAATGTCTTTGTCTATTAGTGTATCAAATTTGATTAAAATCGGACCACTCCTTCTATAACCAGATTTTTTCGATTTTCGATTTTCGATATTTACCGGGAGTATCTCGACACAAAACCTAGCTAAGAACACACGCAGACGCTTATAGTACAACTGTGTAAATTTTCAAGAAAATCGGTTCAGCCGTTTCGGAGTCTATAGTAACAGACACACACACACACACACACGAAGTTCCATTTATAAATAAGTTTAGATTGCGGGTTATTTAAATCCAGAAAATAGTTTTAGATTCTAAGATTTCTTTTTTGCGATAATAATGATTTATCGATACAAGTGCTACTAATTAACCCATAGCTGAGGAGAAGAAGTGAATTCATACCACCCCAAGTAAATCTGAGCGTAAATGAACACAATTAATACAGGATAGGAACTAGGCTTGCCGATTCAAAATTCCATTATCAATTACACTATCATTTATGCTTACAACACCTGGTATTCCGAAGTGCTTACCCATCTGTCTAAGTGCGACGTTGCTTAACTTCGATGAGTGTTCGGAACCGGTGTTTCAACGGGATGTAGCCATAAGCCCAACTCATTGAATTTTTAAAGATCTGTACTCTTTATCAACAGACATCGACAATCTCAATCATAACTTGAACCGGAAATATAAAATAAGCTTAAGAAAGATTTTGGTCGCTTACTTGATATTCGTTGTGTTGCAGTGGATATCGGCTCGGAACGAGAAATCGGAGAGCCGAGTTCGTATTCCAGTTGAAATCGTTGCATTCACTTACGTGCAAATACCCTTTAGAAAGGAATTAATCCGTCTCTTCCCTCCAGTTTTGGGTTAAATAACAGGAGGTATTGTGTTCTATAGCCTTGATTGGCATCAAGTCTACCGCAGAAAGTAATAGCAATTTACTGCGTAAAAATCTGCCCAGTCAGTTATGTCCCTTTCGAGACATGATCGCCCAAGCGTGTATCACGTATGGCACTTAATTGACTGACTTAGTGAATAAGAAAGTTGTGTGACGGCCTGAACTCAGGTAAAAGTCAAGATGTTAAATTTATCTTTTTTCTGTTTATTTGGCCTTGTGTCAGACAAAGCTTAGGAAATAGAAAAAATACATTCAATGAATATTTATCTAAACGGTATTTTTTTTTATTTATCTCTGATTCTTTTGAGACCAAGCTGTCATTCTTTATTAATATTTATTGAAATGTCTACAATCTGACAGACGTTATACATTCTTGGATTTGGAATTTGACTTTGATAGGAATGTGTCTTGTATCAATGTCAGCTGTCTTGCCTCTCTCATTCTCATCACAGTTGGTGGCCGTGATGACGATTTCGGGTTTGAAATGAATGATGGGCCCAATTCTTTCATGACTTCTTCCCTAATCAGGGTCAAGTTCATAACTGTTCCCGGAAGCGAAAGCAAATTCCTCATAGTATCGTAACGAGTATCACGGTACAGGCACTTGGCATTTTTCAGATGGGATTTTTTTGGCTTCAATTCGTTTAGGATTGATGCTTGCTTATTTTGATGTTTGCTTGACGTGTTAGGCTTGCTCTCAGCAAAGGTGGTGGGTTTTCGAATTCAGCTGCTGTGTTGATTGTCAAGGTAGACATCTCATCTAGAAGAGCTTTTCTTTAGCGATTCAAGTAAGCGTATATCTATTCAAAGAGATTAAATCAAATCACTTCTCAGATGGATGTGTAGGTGGTGTAATGGAACGATAATCAGCCTACCGAATATGCAACATTCAATTTTGCGCAAATATCATACGAAAAGGTAAGAATCTATTTCTTTTTCCCTATTTTTGGGTTAAATAGTAGTTCTGACTGTTCTCTCTAAATGTGTTTGGTAGGCAGTCTAGTAAAACGACAAATCTACCATCCGCCCGTATATTGAATTCTGCTGCCATATCTGGTCGGGTACCCCTGCTAGCTACCTAGGGGACAAAATCCAACGAAGAATCTATAATGTGATCGATCCCGACTTGGTAGCTCGGATACAGTCATTTTCTCACCGGTGCAATGTGGCTTCCCTGTGTCTCTTCTACAAATATTTCATGGCTTCTGCTCGGATGAACTTAGCTCACTGGTTCCCCTCATACATGAATTTACTCGAGCCACAAGATTAGCAACTAGGTCCCACCCTTTTACTGTGAAACCAATAAATTGTAAACGCAAATTCTACTCCAATAGCTTCTTCTCTCGCACTTCCCGCCTGTGGAATTCACTTCCGTTTACTTGCTTTCCCGACAGCTACAACCCTCAAGAATTCAAATGTAAAGTCAATAGTCATTTCCTATCTCACTAACTTGCATCCTCTCTCTCTCTCTCTCTCTCTCACTCACTCATGCTTCTTTATCCATCCACTCCACTCTCATCAGTATTTTCATCCTTCTTCTACCCTCTTCCTGACACCCCCTGTAAACTGTCACTCCTTCTCATTACTTAATTTCTATGTAAATCCCTGCTCAACAGTGGCAGTAAAATGACATGCTTGGGGCGACACGTTTATAAAAATCAAAACAAGAAAAAATTCTGAATTGAACAACAAAATGTTTCCCGCCTTGGTGTAGCACATACTGTGTTGTCAACGAAAAGATCATGCGATCACCGATGTCAAGATGTAATCTGTACTTTAGTCGATATACGAATGCGTTGGTGTAATATTATTATCGTTATTGTGATGAGTAATAACTGGTTGTCATGTTTCGGCTGGTAATTTTGCTAAAATGTTCCAGGATTTTAAAAACCGAAAAACAAAAAATCATTTTTGCGATGTATATAGGCCATAAAGATATAATTATGATGTTGACAATAAAAAGATGAAACTTTTTTATGTTTAGTCCTGATAGCCAGACTGCAATCCGAAATTCACTTTTGTCCCCGATAATTATAGTCCATTGAAATTATTCTATCTATCTATCTATCTATCTATCTATCTATCTATCTATCTATCTATCTTCATAATGTATCTTTCTCATTCATTTTCTAATCTATCTATCTATCTATCTATCTATCTATCTATCTATCTATCTATCTATCTATCTATCTATCTATCTATCTATGTCTCTTCATAATGTATCTTTCTCATTCGTTTTCTAATCTATCTATCTATCTATCTATCTATCTATCTATCTATCTATCTATGTCTCTTCATAATGTATCTTTCTCATTCATTTTCTAATCTATCTATCTATCTATGTCTCTTCATAATGTATCTTTCTCATTCATTTTCTAATCTATCTATCTATCTATCTATCTATCTATCTATCTATCTATCTATCTATGTCTCTTCATAATGTATCTTTCTCATTCATTTTCTAGTCTGTCTATCTATCTATCTATCTATCTATCTATCTATCTATCTATGTCTCTTCATAATGTATCTTTCTCATTCATTTTCTAATCTATCTATCTATCTATGTCTCTTCATAATGTATCTTTCTTCATTCAATTTTCTAATCTATCTATCTATCTATCTATCTATCTATCTATCTATCTATCTATCTATCTATCTATGTCTCTTCATAATGTATCTTTCTCATTCATTTTCTAATCTATCTATCTATCTATCTATCTATCTATCTATCTATCTATCTATGTCTCTTCATAATGTATCTTTCTCATTCATTTTCTAATCTATCTATCTATCTATCTATCTATCTATCTATCTATCTATCTATCTATCTATCTATCTATCTATGTCTCTTCATAATGTATCTTTCTCATTCGTTTTCTAATCTATCTATCTATCTATCTATCTATCTATCTATCTATCTATCTATCTATCTATCTATGTCTCTTCATAATGTATCTTTCTCATTCATTTTCTAATCTATCTATCTATCTATGTCTCTTCATAATGTATCTTTCTCATTCATTTTCTAATCTATCTATCTATCTATCTATCTATCTATCTATCTATCTATCTATCTATCTATCTATCTATGTCTCTTCATAATGTATCTTTCTCATTCATTTTCTAGTCTATCTATCTATCTATCTATCTATCTATCTATCTATCTATCTATGTCTCTTCATAATGTATCTTTCTCATTCATTTTCTAATCTATCTATCTATCTATGTCTCTTCATAATGTATCTTTCTCATTCATTTTCTAATCTATCTATCTATCTATCTATCTATCTATCTATCTATCTATCTATCTATCTATGTCTCTTCAAAATGTATCTTTCTCATTCATTTTCTAATCTATCTATCTATCTATCTATCTATCTATCTATCTATCTATCTATATCTCTTCATAATGTATCTTTCTCATTCATTTTCTAATCTATCTATCTATCTATCTATCTATCTATCTATCTATCTATCTATCTATCTTCATAATGTATCTTTCTCATTCATTTTCTAATCTATCTATCTATCTATCTATCTATCTATCTATCTATCTATCTATCTATCTATCTATGTCTCTTCATAATGTATCTTTCTCATTCGTTTTCTAATCTATCTATCTATCTATCTATCTATCTATCTATCTATCTATCTATCTATGTCTCTTCATAATGTATCTTTCTCATTCATTTTCTAATCTATCTATCTATCTATGTCTCTTCATAATGTATCTTTCTCATTCATTTTCTAATCTATCTATCTATCTATCTATCTATCTATCTATCTATCTATCTATCTATCTATGTCTCTTCATAATGTATCTTTCTCATTCATTTTCTAGTCTATCTATCTATCTATCTATCTATCTATCTATCTATCTATCTATCTATCTATCTATGTCTCTTCATAATGTATCTTTCTCATTCATTTTCTAATCTATCTATCTATCTATGTCTCTTCATAATGTATCTTTCTCATTCATTTTCTAATCTATCTATCTATCTATCTATCTATCTATCTATCTATCTATCTATCTATCTATGTCTCTTCATAATGTATCTTTCTCATTCATTTTCTAATCTATCTATCTATCTATCTATCTATCTATCTATCTATCTATCTATCTATCTATCTATCTATGTCTCTTCATAATGTATCTTTCTCATTCATTTTCTAATCTATCTATCTATCTATCTATCTATCTATCTATCTATCTATCTATCTATCTATCTATGTCTCTTCATAATGTATCTTTCTCATTCGTTTTCTAATCTATCTATCTATCTATCTATCTATCTATCTATCTATCTATCTATCTATGTCTCTTCATAATGTATCTTTCTCATTCATTTTCTAATCTATCTATCTATCTATGTCTCTTCATAATGTATCTTTCTCATTCATTTTCTAGTCTATCTATCTATCTATCTATCTATCTATCTATCTATCTATCTATCTATCTATCTATCTATCTATGTCTCTTCATAATGTATCTTTCTCATTCATTTTCTAATCTATCTATCTATCTATGTCTCTTCATAATGTATCTTTCTCATTCATTTTCTAATCTATCTATCTATCTATCTATCTATCTATCTATCTATCTATCTATCTATGTCTCTTCATAATGTATCTTTCTCATTCATTTTCTAGTCTGTCTATCTATCTATCTATCTATCTATCTATCTATCTATCTATCTATCGATCTTCATGTCTTATCTTTCTCATTCATTTTCTAATCTATCTATCTATCTATCTATCTATCTATCTATCTATCTATCTATGTCTCTTCATAATGTATCTTTCTCATTCGTTTCTAATCTATCTATCTATCTATCTATCTATCTATCTATCTATGTCTATGTATGTATCTTTCTCATTCATTTTCTAATCTATCTATCTATCTATGTCTCTTCATAATGCTCCATCTTTCTCATTCATTTTCTAATCTATCTATCTATCTATCTATCTATCTATCTATCTATCTATCTATCTATCTATCTATCTATCTATCTATCTACTGTGTCTCTTCATAATGTATCTTTCTCATTCATTTTCTAGTCTATCTATCTATCTATCTATCTATCTATCTATCTATCTATCTATCTATCTATCTATCTATCTATCTATCTATCTATGTCTTCATAATGTATCTTTCTCATTCATTTTCTAATCTATCTATCTATCTATCTATCTATGTCTCTTCATAATGTATCTTTCTCATTCATTTTCTAATCTATCTATCTATCTATCTATCTATCTATCTATCTATCTATCTATCTATCTATCTATCTATCTATGTCTCTTCATAATGTATCTTTCTCATTCATTTTCTAATCTATCTATCTATCTATCTATCTATCTATCTATCTATCTATCTATCTATGTCTCTTCATAATGTATCTTTCTCATTCATTTTCTAATCTATCTATCTATCTATCTATCTATCTATCTATCTATCTATCTATCTATCTATCTATCTGTCTCTTCATAATGTATCTTTCTCATTCATTTTTCTAATCTATCTATCTATCTATGTCTCTTCATAATGTATCTTTCTCATTCATTTTCTAATCTATCTATCTATCTATCTATCTATCTATCTATCTATCTACATATCTATCTATGTCTCTTCATAATGTATCTTTCTCATTCATTTCTAATCTATCTATCTATCTATCTATCTATCTATCTATCTATCTATCTATCTATCTATCTATCTATGTCTCTCGCAAGCTCATTCATTTCTAATCTATCTATCTATCTATCTATCTATCTATCTATCTATCTATCTATCTATCTATCTATCTATGTCTCTTCTGTCTTATCTTTCTCATTCATTTCTATCTATCTATCTATGTCTCTTCATAATGTATCTTTCTCATTCATTTTCTAATCTATCTATCTATCTATCTATCTATCTATCTATCTATCTATCTATCTATCTATCTATCTATCTATGTCTTCATAATGTATCTTTCTCATTCATTTTCTAGTCTATCTATCTATCCATGTCTCTTCATAATGTATCTTTCTCATTCATTTTCTAATCTATCTATCTATCTATCTATCTATCTATCTATCTATCTATCTATCTATCTATCTGTCTATCTATCTATCTATCTATCTATCTATCTATCTATCTATCTATCTATCTATCTCGGTCCCCTTCATAATGTATCTTTCTCATTCATTTTTAATCTATCTTTTTTTTCTTTTTTTTTTTAATCATTTCACCCCGAGCAAGGCGGAAACGCCACTGATGTGCAGGGGGCTACATAAATGTAAAAAGATTAATTAGAAAAGAGTGAGGAGTACAAGCTAGTTAGAAAGGAACAATAGAAAGTTGAGAAAGCAGGTGCGATGACAGATACATAGGTGGAGAGATAGGGAATTTTATGCAGGGGAGGGGAGAGAGCTAGAGGCCAGTGGTTAGTAGGTGAGTTTTGACTTTGCATTTAAATTTCTGGTGGTTGTAGCCGTCAGGAAAGCAAGAATACGGGAGCGAGTTCCACAGGCGGGAAATGCGAGAGAAGAAGCTGCAGGAGAAGAATTGTCGTCTGCATTTGGCTAACCTGACTGTGAATGGGTGGGACTCAGTTGCCAGTCTGGTTGCACGATCACTGATGCCTCCTGTTGAGGAGGCACAGTGATCTATCTATCTATCTATCTATCTATCTATCTATCTATCTATCTATCTATCTATCTATCTAATGTACTTATGTAATTGTGTGCATGTATGTATGTACGTATGTATGTGTGTGCATGTATGTAAGTACGTATGTAAGTTTGTATGTATCTGGGTGTGTGCATGCGTGTATGTATGTATTTATGAAGATATGTGTGTATTTTTCTGTTCACTGGCCACAGCATCGTACATGGGAAAATATGTTGACATACGGTTAAGTATTTTTAAGCCGAAGTTCATTTGAGGGATTTTTGAATAGTGGATGTGTGTGGGTAAATTAAAAGCAAAATAATTCTGCCTAATTTTCGCTTATTTTATGAAGCAATTTATTTAAAATATTTAAATAGATTTTTTTACATCAATTATTTAATTTCTTTTTAAAGAAAAAGGCGAAAACATCGATATTTTTACAGACCAGTTCGGGTTTAGAGCTATTGAGGGGAATAGTAATAAATAGGTTCGTTTAAATAGTCGTGAATTCTAAGAAGAAAAGTGATAAGCAAGCTATCATCATAATTTTTAATGTTTCTGAACAAAACTGTTCCTCCTCAGTTGCCATGTTAAAGATAAATGGTGAAAACGATTTTTGAAAGTAGAAGATGAATTCATGGTTATTTTGAAAATTAGGGAGTGGTAGTTGGAGGAAAGGCATATAGGTGGGTCACAACTGTTCAATCAGGATTTAAAATTAGGGAGATAAACATTTGGATTAGGAAAGGAGACAGGATGATGAAGAAGAACAGTTTTCTTCTGAAGCATGAACATTTTTGTGTAGTGATATTAATCTTTCATAAACCATTGTAAGAACAAAATTACTATATATATATATATATATATATATATATATATGTGTGTGTGTGTGTGTGTGTGTGTGTGTGTGTGTGCGTGTGTATAATTATATATATACTCTTCCATAGAAACAAGGGAAGGGTAGGAGGAAGAAGGAAAGGAAAAAAGAGAAAAAGTTGGTTAGTATGTATTCTTCGGGGGTCAAATCCCAAAATGAATCTCCATTCTGATTAGCGACAAGAAACACCCACATACATTCACACAAACCTAAGGCTTTTGTCGTTTAAATGTAAATCATCTGCACAACTAAAATCAACATTGTCTGATGATGAGAATATATCTCGAAACGTAGAAATTTCCGTGTCGCAATGTACAATTAATACATATATATATAATTATATTAAGCTCTATAATACTCATTATATTGAGCACTGTTTATAATAAAATAAATGCCAGAGCACTCGAAATAATAAAACCTTGTGTCCTCTTCACCTGGAATTATATATATATATATATATATATATATATATATATATATATATATATATATATATATATATTATTAAATTGTTTTAGAACATGTACATTATTTTTTAATATATGTCCTCAACAATCATATGTTTGTTTCAACGTTGGGTTCATTTCTTCGGGAGGTAAAAGCAAAACTGAATTCGTCTGCTCCCTATATTTGGTTCATTGTTGTTGTGGGATCAATAACCCCAACAAACCTCCCACAACAACAATGAACCAAATATAGGGAGTAGACGAATTCAGTTTTGCTTTTACCTCCCGAAGAAACGTTGGGCACCCAACGTTGAAACAAACATATGATTGTCGAGGACATATATTAAAAAATAATGTACATGTTCTAAAACATAATTTATAATAAATATTCACAGCTCTATACATCATATATCGACCACTGTTTTAAATGAATGTTTTGGACGGAAATTTTTTTTCTTCGTTCTTTACCCACCCGGATATATATATATATATATATATATATATATATATATATATATATATATATATAGGTACATTTGAGGCTGAAAAGTATTAGCCTGACAATATTCTTTGAAGGTGTTTCTAGCATATATGACTTTACAAAAGTTACAAGGCATTGGAAAGTGTGGAGAGCCATGATTGACAACGTTCTTAAGATAACGAACTGACATAAATACAAAAGACTTGCATATAATAATGGTAATTTTTTTTAAAAGCGTTTCTGTCTGTATGTCTACATGTTCGTTATATTTGTTATTTTTTGTTTTATTTCTATTTTTCCTCCATTATCTTGTTCGTTTTACGAATTAAAATGTTTTTTTTTGTTTTTCTGAAGAGAAAATCGAACATTAATGTGAATTGCTGTGAAGAAACAACTGTGATTGAATCAAAATTCCCTTACCCAACGAAAAATGATAGGCATTTTTTTCACAGCGACTGATACAAAATCTATTGAACTCATGTGATTGTATTGATTTTTTATTTTTATAAACCCATGCAAGGACAAGTGCCTGTGGTAGTTTGTGAATAATTTAACTTCAAAGCAGATGTTAACAGGAAATATTTTTGGCAAGTTAACTTTAGTCGTATTTGGTAGTAAGTTTTATCGCTTCAGGAAGAGGGTGGAACTCTCATGAATGTTTTATTTGATAGATAGGTAGATGATTTATCCAAAAATGTTTAATACATTACTTATAATAAAGCAGTGATATTTGAAAATTAACATATAAATCTTTGCACATTGTGTTTGTTTATCGTGAATGGTTGTAGTTTTGTATAATCATTTATGTCTACGTGGTGAAAATACGGTGATTTTTTTTCTAATAATTCTCTGCAGTAAGAATTTTAGCTGCTTTGCCCTATTGATGTAAGATGGAGATTCTACTCTTACGACAGAAAACTATTGAACAATAATGACGCTAGCTATTGCAAATACTTGCAGCAAAACGTAATATACCAAGCCATTGTAAAATCAGCAGCTAACGAAAAAAAAAACAAAACTATACGTAACAGTAACTTAAAACTTTGGAAACGAATAAAATACGCACACAAAACATCCTTTATAGAGAGTAAATACCTGAACAGTACAATACTTTCTAAGCATATCTGGGAGATTAAAGAGAAAAACCAAATGACACCAAAATATATGAACAATGAGAAAAACATCAGCCTACAAAAATGAATTCAAAAAATTGTAAACTCTGCCAGAAGAAAAATAGCCATAATTACCTTCTTAGACCAAAACAAACTACCAAATAAACGATCAGAACTCATCTCAAAATGCAGACACGAAACAAATTTGTTGTACACTATTTAAAAATGAAAACAAACAAGGATAAACAAAAATAAGTAAAATAAAAAACAAGTAAAATAAATAAATATAAACAAATAAATACATAAATAATCGAAGTGAATAATAAACAAATTAACAAACTCTACGCACACAGTTCAACACAAAAAACGCAGTAATAACAACGCAAAATTAAATAATCAACAAGAAATTAAAAAATAACTATGAAAACTATAAATTGCCAATAAACTACATCTGAATCCACAATTACTTCCACCTCAATAATCATTAGAATAAGACAATAGACTACCCAATACAAAAAATACCCACAATGCATTACTGACTTTTATATATAAACAGTCGAGCAAAAACACAACGCACATGATCTGACGATTGCATTTAACGTGAAACAGACTATCTCCTCTGGCTGTTGACATCAATGCTGAACTTATATATATATATATATATATATATATATATATATATATATATATATTTACGCTCTCACACCCTGATTGAGCACTCTAGAAGAAAGGTAGACTTTGAAAAATTCTAGCGTGTACGCATCGCTGGGTTATGTAGCGATCGGAGTCTAACCGTACTGATGAGCTGTGATACAGTGAAACAGATCTGTCTGCGGATGACAATATATATATATATATATATATATGTGTGTGTGTGTGTGTGTGTGTGTGTGTGTGTGTGTGTGTGTATATATAAGTACATAGGTACATTTGAGGCTGAAAAGTAAAATGTCAGACAATATTCTCCGAAGAAAATATTTCTAGAATATGTGACTACAAACGTTACACAGTATTAGAAATTGTGGAGATCCATGATTGACAACGTTCTTAAGATGATGAACTTACATAAATACAAAAGATTTGCATATAATAATAGTACTTTTTTAAAAAGCGTGTCTGTCTGTCTGTCTGTCTGTCTACACGTTCGTTTATATATATATATATATATATATATATATATATATATATATATATATATTAAATTAGAGAAAATTTTCCAAATTCAATTCTCTAATTTATATTGGCTCTGTATTCTTAATACATTGAGCTCTCTGCCTGCATCACTTTTTAATGTTAAAAATTTTTGATATTGATTAGGATCAGGTTCTTGGAATTTACCTTCCTACTCTTCCACTTTGGATTAAAGAAAAAAAAATATATTCTAAATTATATTTTAAAACATGTACAATTTTTTTTATATATCCTCTACAAATCGTACATTTGTTTCGACATTGAAACTACAATGCCTCATCAGGTGGTTTGGGCAGGAATGGAAAGCCTCTTTTCGTATATTTGGTGAGTTAATGGGGGTCAGTGATAAAGAAACAAGTCTTGTGAATTCTCCGTTTGAATTTTGAAGAAAGTGGTGGGGGTAGTGAACACAGCTGATTAATGAGTGTCTTGGAATCCTGTAGACAGATTTAACATTAGCAGATAGGATTGTAAGTTTTATGATCTTACGACTATAATTTATCCTTTGGGTTTCTTAGAGGGCAGATCAGGGAGGTGCAAGGGGTGGGATTGGACTTACCGTTTATTTGTACAACTAGAGAATATTTTTGTATTTCAGCACAGTTTTTATAATGAATCTAATTTTGTATATTTAACCATCATTTTTGATTTAGGAAATTGAAATCGATTTTTCCTATTAAATTTTAAATTTTAAATTAGATCCCGGTTTGTGGTGTATAATATGTAAGTTTTCATGTAAGAGGTAAAATTTAATATTAATATTTAAGGTAATAGGTAAGTAGGTAATGGGTGCGTAATAAATAGAATTTAATGTAGGAGGTGGGATTTAATGTATTTAAGGTAATAGGTAAATAGGTAATAGGTATGTTTGTATTTAAGGTAATAGGTAAAATTTAATGTGTGTATTTAAGCACAATTTTTATAATTAATCTAATTTTGTATATTTAACCTTAATTTTGAATTTAGGAAATCGATTTTTTCTATAAATTTTTTTTTAATTTAAAAAAAAATTTAGATCACAGTTTGTGGTGTGTGTAAGAGTGTTGTTATTACTATGAAGTTGTATCATTTCTAAAGGGTCCTAGCTCTGGCCTTCGTAAGTATTTCTTAGCATGATTGTAAGGTTAGTTCTTTAATGTACTTGCCGTTTACTGTGGTTTCAAGCCTCTAGTTTAAAAGCTTGTTGCTATTCATATATCTAATTATTTCAATTTTTCTTGAAGACAAAGGAAACATGGTTCTTTTATTGATTTGTTCTTGTTTGTTTGAGGATTTTCCATTTAATTTTAGGTGTTTTTTTTCATCCTTTAATTTTTAAAAGTATTTGGAGAGAGATGTCATGTTTTGTTTCTCTTTGTTATTGAAGGATGAGAGGTGATTGTAAAATCGCTTTTTAAATACGTTCATGGTGTTTCCGATATATATTATTTCATCTTTAGGATTCTCCATGGATGAAATCGTACATATATATACCAGGGATTTCGTTAACCATTTATTAGTCATGGGGTATTCGTTTGGGTTTCTACAGTTACAGAGGTTGTTATTATGGGGCAGACTGGTATTAGTGTTGGAGTTATTTTTGTTGTGTGCTTTTAATATTTTGCTGTTATGTACTTTAATTATTTTTTCTGGATTGTTGGAGCAGCTATAGCTTAGTTTTATTGTATTTTTATTGAATATTTTGCTTAGGAGGTTATTTTTAGGAAAGTGCTTATTTATTAGTTCAAGAAATTTATGCCCCAGCTTGAAGTTAACTGACTGATTAAAAGGAGCGTTATACCATATGATTTTCCTGTTCCTATTTTTGCTTTTTGAGTTTTTGAATTTTTCCACAAAGTTAATTTTGGATGATTGATATCCACTTTCTTTAAGGATTCTGTCGTAAATTACCTTGTGTTTATCAAATATTTCTTGATTGCAGAAGTGCGTGTTAATGCGTCGTTCCACTGATGATGGGATATGCTTGATAATGGATGGTGGGTGATTAGATTTGGTGTTTATATATATTGGGTTAGCTTTTGGAAACCCCTGCACTTCCTCAGATTGACACCTAAACCTCCTGAAATTTTCGCATTTTAGCTTTTGGCATGAATGCCAAGTAGTACAGCATGCTGTTTACAATATTTTGGTGAATGGCACCATGATTCAATTTTTATCATAGGCACCATATATATATATATATATATATATATATATATATTACCGAATTTAACGAAGGTTAACAACCAACAATTTGAAACAAATCATTTCAAATAGTCGGTTGTTTATAACCAAGTTTCGTTAATATTCGTTAATTTCCGTAACACGTTTACATTTGTTGACATTACGATACATTTCAGAGCAGATATCGTTATTATGATAAATCAAAAACTGTGTTATATAGGCTTGATTGAAACCTCGTTTAGACTAATGGCCATTCTTGGTTGAGAGGTCTAAGACGTGTCAGATCACATGGTAGCTTCCCCTATGTGGATAGGGGTCGCAGGTTCGAATCTTGCCGAATGACACACATTTTTCGTAATAAAAATTTATCGTAAATAATCAGGCCAGTAGATATAAATATTTAATACTGTTTAATTAAAAACAGAATATCTACTTAAATACGAGTATCGATAAAAAATAATGTTCAAACAAATCATTTCAGATATGTATATATATATAAAAAGTACTGTGCAAAAGTATTAGGACATGAACTATTTTATCTTTTATGAGGCATATTGACAGAAAATACACAATGTAATTAAAAGAATTTTATTTGATTTACTCAACAAATGCTTTAACAAGAAAAAATACTTATTACAAAATAAATCTAATGGTATAATAGCTTTTTGCTTTGATCACAGCCTTCATTCTGTCAGGCACTGACATCACAATCTTGTTCAAAGTATCTAATGGTATCTCCTGCCAAGCAGCTTGTGTTTGTTACCAAAGTGTGTCTTGCGAAGTAACAGATTTATCAGTTTTTTATCCAAAATAATAGAATAATGACTAATTTCAAAACAACTTGTTTAATAGAAAATAGAAAAAATTAAATATAACTTCTATTTAATACATTTGTTTTACACCTATTTTTAAATAATCAATATTTATTAGCAATTTACTTGGCTTTTCACCCTGTATTTGAATTTTAGTGAGGTTTTTAGGAAAGTTACCCCTGTCCTAATAATTTTGCACACTACCGGTTGTGTGCAAAAGTGTTAGGAGATGGGCGATTTTAAACTTCATTTTGATGCCTCATAAAAGACAAAATAGTTCTTGTCCTAATATATTGCGCAGTACTATATATATATATATATATATATATATATATATATATGTATTCAGTGAAAGTATTTCATGAACATCTGCCAATATATTTAATCTATTCTGTTAATGAATGTTTCCTTATAAGAAAATGGCTATTATTCGCACTAGAAATGAGGAGAACAGATACACACGGCAATGGGAGATGACACAAGGACGGTTTTAAATGGGAATCCCAAAATTCCTAGTTGCCGCAACTACCGATCCTGCTTCTTTCGTGCCACGAGTGAGGTGCTGATGCAGGGTTGGAAACCCGAGGATCAAGCTTTCATCATTTATTTGTTGGATTCTGCATAAAGGTAGAAACTCAATTTAGACATAAAATGTAGTTTGACAGCTCAGAAGCAGATACTACACTATCATCCCATTCTGATGGCTAGGGAGTAAAAAAAAGAGAAACTCGAGCAAGCCTCTGATTTTTACGCTCTTTTTTATATATCAATGCGGCTTGTTTGCGTAATGAGTGGATATCGTCTCGGAACGAGAAATCGGAAGGCCGGGTTCGAATTCCAGTTGAATTCGTTGCATTCACTTTTACGCAAATAACTATGGGAAAGGTATTAATCTATCTCTTCCCTCCAGCGATGGGTCAAATAACAGCGCAGATTGGGTTCTATAACCTTGGCTGGCAAGTCTATCGCAGAAAGTAATAGGAACCTACTGCAGGAAAATCTTCTGCTCAGTCAGCCATGTCTCCTTCGAGACATGATCACCCAAGCGTTTATCACGTATGTCACTTAACTGACTAACAGTATATAAAATGTGGAAGTTTATTTTCATATATTTACATCTATTATCTTCATTGTTATATTGGTTTGTATGTTACATTTTTTTTTACTTAAGATTTGATTATTTGCTGAAATCATTTACGCTTTCTGGCCGAGAAACCTACGCAACAATATCAAGCGGAAAGAAAGTCGGAAAAAAGACAGTGAAAAGGTAGAAAAAACAGAGAAAATGAAATCAGTATCTAAACTTATTTATAAATGGAACTTTGTGTGTGTGCGTGTATCTGTGTGTGTGCCCGTTACCTATAGACTCCGAAACGGCTGAACCGATTTTCTTGAAAATTTACACAGTTATACTATAAGCGTCTGCGAGTGTTCTTAGCTAGGTTTTGTGTCGATTTTGTTTTTACCCCCCGATAAATATCGAAAATCGATAATAGAAAAAATCGGGTTATAGAAGAAGTGGTCCGATTTTAATCAAATTTGATACACTCATAGACAAAGACATAAGAAACGATATTCAGAAGTTTCAAGGTTGCAGTTCTTACAATAGTACAGAAAATCGATAATATATATATATATATAAAAGGCAAGATGTTTGTGTGTGTGTCTGTTTATCTGCCTGTATGTCTGTATTTTTTTTCAGCTCTTTTATTTTAGTTTTTGCTTCGGGTTTAGCTCTAAGTAGGTATAATTGTAGTTTTTAGTCTCAACCATGATACCATTTACTCAGAGGACTTATTTAGCCTTCAAAATTCAGTTGACAATGAAAAAATCTTATTTGATATCGATACTAGGAAATCAAAATTTGACTTACATCCATTCATTTTTTTTCAGTCTACGGTTTCGCTTTAACTGGAAACAACTATTGCCTTTTAGTCTTTCGTGCCAACGTGCAAAGTGTCTGAGCTCCAGGACCATGGATTACTTTTAAAGCTTTTATCACACCCAAACAATGTCGGGCTATACTGCTAGTACTTATATAGGGACGGTGAAATTATTGAAACGAAAGAAAGAAACACGGAAAGAAAAGAAACATAAAAACCGACTTGGTGATTGGAAATTAAGAGTCATTTCACATGTTCTATGTCTCTTGTGTTTCTGTCTTCGAAAAATTAGCAGATTCTTTAAAGCATGCTTGGCCCCGAGGATTCCAATCCTATGAGGGCACCTCCCTCATTGCATTAAAGACGGAGGCATGGAGAATATCAACGGCACCGTTACAGTTGTGAGGAGGAATAGGAAATTTTGTCTTTGGCGCATATGGGCTTCCCACATTAAAAATATCTTTTCGTCATATCCTGGTACTGCGTCAAGGCAAATACATAGACGATATGAAGAAACAATAAACAAAATAGATAGGAAAAAAGGTTTCCAAATTGGAATATGTTAACATAATAAAACAGTCTCGTTGTTGCTGATATTCTTTTATTTGGCCCTGTGCCAGACTAGGTCGATCTTAGTAAATGTCTAGATATATGTACTTTAAGATGAAAAAGTTTGCTTATTGGCCCGAATCTTTACAGTCAATTTTTGAACATGGTTGGATGAGTGCCTTCCTTAAAGTAAAACCACCCCCAACACAGATACTTGATAATGAAAGTACCTACTCAGACGATGGAAGCTATGGAAGTGCAAGCATGAAATAGTGCGTAATATGAGAGGTGTGTGTGTGTGGATGGAAACAGATTGATTTTCGAGGTAACTCTGTTTAGCCTCAACTGACCCACATCCATTTTCTGAATGTCAGCACTACCATTCCACACAATGGCTACCATTACGTTACCCTCGATGGCCCAGTGCCATGTTTCAGGTGTTCTTGTCAATGTTTATCTTGTAGCTGTTACGAATAAATGACGAGGCGTAAGGTAAAAATGCAAATCTAATTGTTTTTCATTGTGTTACTCATATTTCCTTCTTTTTTTTTTCAAGTATTGCCTTTGAAAGCCGGACTTCCGCTTTGTTTCATTCAATTCCCGCCTGGATAGTTAAAGATTTTAAATGCCAATAAAAGTCAAAAGTTCGCTTACTAACCGCTACAATGAATGTTTTCTGTTGGATTTTTTCTTTCTTTCTCTTTACCTTATTTTCTGTCAATCGTTTTTTAAGCACCTTGGATGTGGATGAATATTGATTATTTAAGACTAGGTGTAAAAGGAATGTATTAAAAAGAAGTTATATTTAATTTTTTCTATTTTCTTATAAACAAGATATTTTGAAGCTACACATTATTATATTAGCCTTGAATAGGGCTGACTTTTTTCTTATTCCCCACTCTCGAATTGATAAATCTCATGTTACTTCACAAGACACACTTTGGGAACAAATACAAGCTGCTTGGCAGGAGATATCATTAGATACTTTGAAGAAGCTTGTGATGTCAATGCCTGACAGAATGAAGACTGTGATCAAAGCAAAAAGCTATTATATTAAATATTACATTCATTTTTAACAAGTATTTTTCTTGTTAAAGCATTTGTTGAGTAAATAAAATCAAATGACTTTAATTAAATTGTTTATTTTCTGTCAATATGCCTCATAAAAGATAAAATTGTTTTTGTCCTAATACTTTTGCACAGTACTATATATATATATATATAGGTAGGTAGAGAGAGAGAGAGAGAGAGAGAGAGAGAGAGAGAGAGAGAGAGCGACAAGAAGAAAACCTCGACTTAGCCGACGCGTTTTGTTCTCTGAAGGACATTTTCAAGGCAATCTAGTATTTGTTATGCTGCACGTGTTTATATACATCAGAGACAATAATACCATTGGTTTATCAAGATTTTTAAATTCGAGAACGTTCATGGAAATCCACCAAGTGGTTCAAATGTCAGTGATAGCATAGGAAGGGAGAACCTTGTCCTAATTCAAAGTGCAGTGTAAAGTAAATTGAGCAATATTGAAATTTTTCCATTTTTTATCAATATTTTTTGGATTGTGATTAGGCTGTTATGGTATTTTTTTAATCATTTCACCCCAAGGAAGGGAGTACCGCCACTGGTACGCAAGGGGCAACATAAGAGGAGTGTGAAAGTTTACATAGGAGGAGAGCAAAGAGAAAGAGGGACCGGTTACAGGGGGAGTCAAAGAAAGGGCAAGAGAAGGATAGGAATACTGGTGTGAAGAGAGCTGCGAGAGTGAAAAGGGAGAAGAACAAGATAGAAAAAGATTTGGGGAAAGAATAAGAGAAGGACTGGAGTCAAAGGAATAAGAGATAGCTGTTGACATTGTTTTGGATTCCGGATGAGGAACTGCACAAAATAACGAACAACAAAAACAGATATTGAGATAGAAAAGTAGGTTATATTGAACGTAATATACAAACTTGAACGCAGGTTAGTAAATCCAGGAATACTATTAGTAAGAAATAATTATATACAAGTCTTGAAGTGAAGTCGTTGGAAATAGTATATCCGTGTATATTATTCTAGCTGAGTGGAGCTCTGAGCTATTCTGACTTCTGACGCGGTAATCTTTGGGTTACTTCGGTATCTCTCGGTAACTTACGTATCAGTTCCGGTACTTTCCGATAACTCTAACGGATCTCTCTATGGCAGGAGTATAAATATACTCAGTCGAGTCCGTTATCATATACAAAGGGGAGATTCCACAACAGACATTTTATTTAAACTCTTGGAGATAGTAGATATTTGTGAATCAAACATACGGAAGAGAGTTCCACAAGCAGAAAGTACGAGAAAAGAAGCTATGGGGTAGAAGTGAGGGCTGCATTTATTTAATTTAACAGTAAAAGGGTGGGGCCTTGTTGCCAGTCTGGTTACCCGAGTAAATTCTTGTAGACGGGGAACCAGTGTGCTAAGCTTGTCGGAGCAGAAGCCATGAAAATATTTATAGAAGAGGCAAAGGGAAGTTACATCCCGTCGGTGAGAAAGTGGCTGGATTTAAGCTGCTAAGTCGGGACCGATCATATTACTGATTCTCATCTGGAGCCTGTCGAGAACCCTGAGATGAATAGCAAGGGCACCCCACCAGATAAGACAACAGTATTCAATACATGGGCGGATGGTTGATTTGCATATGTGCAAGATGAACTCAGGCGAGAAAAACTTCCTGGCCCAACACAGTGACTCAACATTCCTATCAGTAGATTTAACTATTGACTCAATGTAATCGTTCCATTTGAGGTAGGAAGAGAGAGTGAGGCCGAGGGGGTGCAGTGTATTGCTTTCGGAGAGACTAGCTAGGTCCATGCTGATTGGAGGTGGAGGGATGTCTATGGCGGTTAATGGACGTTTGTGCTGTACATATTCAAAAATTGATGTGATAAATTTTAAGTTTTTTTTTTTTAGCTATTTCACAATATTTGTTATGTAAGCTGGTTTGGGTAAATAATAATTATTTCAGAAAAGGCGAGATAGGGAAAAATCTGAGTATGGATTGATGTTTTTTCTGTTCATTAATAAGTTTTTTTTTTATTTCTGCATTCATTTTTCCTCGGTGTAATGGGAGAAAGAAATTAAGAAATTTATTTGATATGTGCCTGCTTCTGAATTATCCTTGAGTCTGATTATATCCATAACGTTTTTGGAAGTTGTGACTATTTGGATGTTGTTTAGATGGGAAAAGTTGTTGAGTTGATGTTATGAAATATATAGTGTTACGTATTTGATTTTATTTAATTTATTATTGTGGTTAATATCTCGATCGTGTAATTTTTATTGCTTTCTCTTTGCCTTACGGATGAAGTGATAAGGTTATTGGAGACATTTGAATATGTCTTTTTATGTTTCTTTCTTTGGCTTTTTATTGGTCGCTGCAAATCCTTAATACTCTTAAACAGAAACCTATGATTATATCAGTTTCAATTTTATATGAATGCTTTTAATAGGAGTTGATCAGGTCGTTTTTGTTGGTAGCTTTTCTGTAAACATGAAAGTGAGTTCGCTATTGTCGCTCTGTAACATGATATCTAGGAAGAAAAAGCCGTAGTTGGTTTCAAGTTCAAAAGTGAAGTCTATTGTAGGTTCATCGTTGCTAAGTTGGCTGAAAAGATCCGATAAAATAGTATTTTGTGGATATAATATTAGGGAGTCGTCTACGTATCTGAAAAAAGAAGAGTGCAATGGTAGAATGTTTTGGAAAGGGCCATTTCTAGAAATTTTGAAAATAAACAAGCGAGAACACCTTTGAGAGGAGATCCCATCAGAATTTAGAATTTCAACAAATTATTCCCATTTTTTTATACATTGGAGAAATATGCAGAAGATAAAAAAAGAACTTATCTATGAACGTAAAAGTCACCAGTAATGATTTAGCAAATCCAGTACTTATACATAGAATAGTTTTATACTGAACTGTACAATATATCTAAACTTATTTTTAAATGGAACTTTGTTTGTGTGTGTGTGTATGTCTGTGTGTGTGTGTGTGTGCCCGTTACCTATAGACTCCGAAACGGCAGAACCGATTTTCTTGTAAATTTACACAGTTGTACTATAAGCGTCTACGAGTGTTCTTAGGTAGGTTTTGTGTTAAGATACCCCTGATAAATATCAAAAATCGATAATAGAAAAAATCGTGTTATAGAAGGAGTGATCCTATTTTAATCAAATTTGATATACTCATAGACAAAGACATAAGAAACGATATTCAGAAGTTTCAAGGTTGCAGTTCTTACAATAGTGCAGAAATTGCAAGATGTTTGTGTGTGTGTCTGTTTATTTGCCTGTATGTCTGTATTTTCTTTTATTTTAGTTTTGCTTCGGGTTTGGCTCTAAGTATGTATAATTGTAGTTTTTAGTCTCAACCATGATATTATTTACTCAGAGGACTTATTTAGCCTTCAAAATTCAGTTTACGACGAAAAAACTTATTTGATATTGATACCAGGAAATCAAAATTTGACTTACATCCATTCATTTTTCTTTCCGTGTACGGTTTCGCTTTAGCTGGAAACAACTCTTGCTTTTTAGTCTTTTGTGCCAACGTCCAAAGTGTCTGAGTTCCAGGACCAAGGATTAGTTTTAAAGCTTTCATTACACCCGAGAATATACTGCTAGTATATTTATATATATATGAAATGATTTGTTTGAACATTATTTTTGATCGATACTCGTATTTACGTAGATATTCTGTTTATAATCAAGCAGTATTATATATTTATTTCAACCGGCCTGATTATTTAAGATAAACTTTGGTTACGAAAATGTCTGCCATTCGGCAGGATACAAACCTGTGACCCCTATTCACAGAGGAGAAGCCACCATGTAATCTGGCGCGTCTTAGACCTCTCGATCACGAATGACCTCAGTCTAAATGCTGAATGACACACATTTTCGTAACAAAAATTTATCGCATATAATGGGGCCGGTAGAAATAAATATATAATACTGTTTGGTTATTAAGAGAATATCTACTTACATACGAGTATCGATAAAAAATAATGTTCAAACATATTTCAAATTGTCGGCTGTTTTTACCAGTTTCGTTAATCTTCGTTAGGGCCCGTAGCTCAGAGGTAGAATCGCCGACTGACGCCAATTCGGTCGGCTTTCAATCCTGGGTAAAAGGCAATCGGCTGTCTAACCGTACTGATAAGCTGTAATACAGCGAAACAGATCTATCTGCGGATGACTATATATATATATATATAAAGTAAAATACATTTTTCAAAATTCAAAAATGTTGAACGAACATTTCGACGTAAAATCCCTAAGAGAGATTTTGCATCTCCTCAGCAATGTCGATCTTTCAAAATGGAAATAAAAATAAGAATAAAAAGAGAGAGAAAAAAAGGTAGAAAAAATAAAATAAAAAAATAAAAAAAGACGGTTAAGATTTGAGAAATTTACGTTACAAAAAAATTCCGGAATTAATTCATGTCCGATTTTAGATTTTAACTTTTAGATAGAGTTGTAAGTGAAGAAATGGAAAATATGTATTTATCTGGCTTGCAAAGGAAAGGGGCTAGGGGTGGCGTTAAATTGAGAAAAGGGTTAAGCAAAATGGAAAGTGAAGTAGGGAAGTAAGAAAACTAGAGTAAAGGAAAGAGAAGAATAGAAAGGAAAAAAGGGGAGAAAAAGAAAAAAGAAAAAAGAAAAATTCATATTAGAAACGCTCGATACGTGTCAAAACAAAAATAATCTTATACATGGGTTAAAGTATTAAAAAAAAGAGACTTTTTAGAAAAAGCATATTTAGGGGACAAATAAATAAAGAAATAAAAAACTTTTTAAAATTCATATGATTAGGGATACCTCTAGGTATCGATAAACTAAACAAAATAAAATAAATTAAAAATAAGAATAAAGATGAAAGAAAATATGAATTAAAAAATTTTTTTTAAAATTATGGTGTGTGTCTGCTGATGAGGAGACATATGAAATAAAAAATAGCCGACCACAACAAATAACATTATCTACAATAATAAATTGAACAAAAGCAGATTCATAACATTCACTATCCAGAACAATTTATCCCATCTAAAAAAACATCCAAATACTTACAACTACTTCTAAAACTGTTATGGATATAATCAGAAGTAAAAACACCCATGACAATAATAATTTAGAAGCCCGTGTATATGAAATAAATTGCCAAAAACCGTCCATCACAATACAATTGGAAAACGTGCAGAAATGAATAAAAATAAAATTTATGAACATAAAAGGGACATCATAAATGATTTAACAAACGTACGAGTCATAAACAGAAATACATTCGACCACAATTTTGATCTACAAAAATGCCTCAGTCATTAAAAGAGAATGTAATTTACTCAGCAGGAAATTCCTGGAGAGAGCCGCCATCGACTATTATCAAAATATCGTTTTATGCCCAGATTTTTCCTACTCTCACCTTTTCTGAAAAAATTACTTATTTTCCAAGCCAACATACATAACAACAAATATGTTGAAAAATTAAAAACCAAACGGTTAAATTCATCACTTCAACCGTTAAGTATGTCCAGCACAAACTTTCACCTCATACTATAACAACCTCATCCCAATACAAACAATATTCATTAAAAGAATTTTGAATATTACTCACCTTTTTACCAGACTTTGAATTAGGACCCACTGTACCCTTCTCATGATTTGGCTGACCTTTTAACCACCTGATGAACATTCATGTACTTCTCAAATTTACAAACATTCATAAACCAATTCCATTCTCACCTGTGATATATATAAACACCTGCAGCATAATAGATCCTACATTGCCTAGATAGAGTCCCTCAAAACTACAGAAAGCCATCCTTAAATATTGTACCAAACTGTCTAACTACGCGTGAAAATTAAAAGAAAAAATAGCAACAACCCTGATATACGACGGTGTACAATAAAAAACGCCAAACCTTACAACAATTGTGATGTCTTCAAATTGTACCAAGAAGAAAAGTTATATTATTTCCAGAACCAAAAAAAATTACTAAATGAAAAATCAGAAATCATGTCCAGACGTAATCATACCAAAAATACATTTTAGGATCATACAAACCTGGATGAAAGCGTTTAATGTTCTAAGGTAACTCCACCAGAATTTCAAATTTTCAGTTTTTTGAAACTTCCAGTCACGCTTTCGTAAAAATCCCTGTTGTACGTGAGAAAACGTTGAAAAATCAGTTATTATAAATCACCTGAAGATATCGGAAAGTTAAAACCATAGTTTCGTAAATAAACTCTACATTATATATATATATATATATATATATATATATATATAGCTTAATGATAATCCAGGTATATTGTCTTGATATATATTAAAAAAAACTACTAAAAAGTTGTAAGTTAAAAATGTTTTTTTAAAGTATTTATTTACTTCTATTATATATATAATAGAAATGAATGAATACTGTCAAAAAAATTTAACTTACAACTTTTTAGTAGTTTATATATATATATATATATATATATAAACTCAAGACATCATTTAACTTGGTTATAAATTATAATTCATTTCAATGAGCTAAATTAACTCATTTCATCAGACCACACAATATTCGTTTCAATTTGGTACAAAAGATTTCTACCGGAGTAAGCATTTCTTTTAACTGAAAAGAAAAATAAGTAAAAAGATTAAGGACAGAGACATTGACGTCATCTCAGTTGGGGGTATTCAGACCAGTCGCGAAGATGTTGACCACCAAGTAATTAAACGCCCACTCCCAATTCCATGGATACGTATGTATGTGTAACCCCACAAATTAACACACCCATGTACACTCACTTATATCTACAAACACACATACGCACACCTCCACGTATGTACATACAAATGCGACTATGTTTATACTTATACATACCTATTGACTTACATCCATTCATGCCTACGTACGAATCTTACGTTCGTATACTCACATATATATTTTTATAAAGACGGGATTTCCACACGTACAAATAGTGCTACATATATTTAAGTATGCTAACAATTCTCGCTCATACTCACAAATTACGCATATATTTTCATACGTACACACATCCTCACATCCATACGTATATCTACTCATAGATGCTCCCGCACACATATATGCGTGTGTGTGTGTGTGCACATACAAATGTACTCTTCATACATACATTCATCTATTTATATCCATATATAATTTTTGTTTTCACACACACGCAAATTTATGAGGAGGGGATCTACGCGCGCACACACACACACACAAACACATGAAAATTTTAAAAACAGTTTCCACTTCGGCTATAATGCATGACTCTTCAGAAATGAATTGAGTTCTCTCGGTGACTGGCGTCTGTATACACTGCTTACATACAAGACGTTAAAATTTCCCTTCTCTTATCCCATGCGCCGATGGCTTAAGGAGTGACACCAAATCGGTCGAGTTACGATCCCGGCCAGAAGCAAGTGGATATGTCTAGCCACACTGATGAAACGGGCTTGTATGTTGATGACTAATATATATTGTAATAGTTGTTAGAATGGTTTATAAATTCATTGTCTCACTACACAAAAATTTTCGCGTTTCGAAGCTAACCTTGTTCTTTGGTTGCTTCTCCTCGGGTGAAGACGTTCCAACTTTGTGAATATTTGTGTGAAGTTTGGTGAGAATCGGATAAAAATTGTGGATTTGCATAAAGGACATACAGACAGATAAACAGACACACGCACAAACATCTTGCCTTTTATATATATATATATATATATATATATATATATATATATATATATATTATCGATTTTCTGCACTATGTAAGAACGGCAACCTTGAAACTTCTGAATATCGTTTCTTATGTCTTTGTCTATGAGTGTATCAAATTTGATTAAAATCGGTCCACTCCTTCTATAACTCGATTTTTTTGATTATCGATTTTCGATATTTATCTGGGGTATCTCGACACAAAACCTAGCTAAGAACACTCGTAGACTCTTATAGTACAACTGTGTAAATTTTTAAGAAAATGGGTTCAGCCGTTTCGGAGTCTATAGGTAACGGACACGCACACATAGATACATTATGAAGAGACCGAGATAGATAGATAGATAGATAGATAGATAGATAGATAGATAGATAGATAGATAGAGACAGATAGATAGATAGATAGATAGATAGATAGATAGATAGATAGATAGATAGATAAGATAGATAGATAGATAGATAGATAGATAGATAGATAGATAGATAGATATGAACAAACTGAGATAAATAGATAGATAGATAGATAGATAGATAGATAATGAACAAATTGACATTAGATACATATCAATAGACTGAGATACATAGGAACAGTCTCTTATAAAGAGATATGAGTAAAGGCATCTCAACTGATTGATATATGAACATATTTAAAGAACCCGTGAAAATTCCTCGGATATATAAAGTAGATGTGTAGGAAAAGCTGTAACCAAATCAAGTTCGATGTGATCCGTTCTAGCCCACATCTTAGAATTCAATCCATTGTTTCTTTTACGCGTTAATTATTCATCCGAGAACAAAAGGCCCATCACTTCAGGTCGTGTCGTCACTCATCTGCAAGGAAATAGATCCCTGCTTAATTAAATTCTTTTAGCAATTCCCGATCAGCCAAATGTTAAAAAAAGACATTTTACCAGACTTCGCTTATTCTTTAATGTTCACTTCTTTTATGGGATTTTTGTTTTGTTTTTACCAAAGAATAATGTGCGACTTCTGAAATAGAAGAATAAACGACCAAAAGTATTAAACTGTGTTGACATGATTCAGCCGGAACGAACCATTGTTTCACATTCCAACTTTTGTTAGATGAAGTTTTGATTGAGATAATGATTTTACTTTTACAGTTTTTTTCCCTTATATTTTTATTAACAGTTTTTAAAATGTTCTCTAATGAAAATGTTTCTTTCCGTATCAACTTTCATTCTTCCTTTCAATTTCTTCATTCTTCCTCGAATTTCTTCATTCTTCCTCGAATTTCTTCTTTCATGATTTAGTTTATTCATTCATTGTTTTCTTCCTCCTGTTCAATCAATTCTTTTTCATCCTTTATTCTTCATCTTTGCGATACGTTTTGCTTTTCTGTTGTCTGCTGTTTTTGTTTTCTATTTTTTGTTCTCTTTTCCACATCCATCATTAATGTATTTTTTCTCTCTTTATTTCATTTTCTCCGTTCTTATTTTTTTCCTTCATTCGTTCCTTAGTTTCTTATTAATACGATTTCTTTAGTGAATTCCTATCTGTTTTCCTTCGTCATCATTTTTTCATCATACTTCCCGTCATCCTCTGTTCCTATTTCTCGTACGTTTTTTGTTAATTTTCCTTCTTTCTCATTCTCCTCTCCCTCTTTTTCATATTTTTACGGGGTGTGGGGGTCAAAAGTAGGCATACAAAAGATGTTCGTCTAAAATGTATTGTATTAATTATACAAACTCCACACAATACTCCTAATTTTGATATAATACTCACTATTACTAATAATCTTGATATAATACTCACTATTATCAATAATCTTGATATAATACTCACTATTACTAATAATCTTGATATAATACTCACTATTACTAATAATCTTGATATAATACTCACTATTACTAATAATCTGGATATAATACTCACTATTACTAATAATCTTGATATAATACTCACTATTATCAATAATCTTTTGATATAATACCTCACTATTACTAATAATCTGGATATAATACTCACTATTACTAATAATCTTGATATAATACTCACTATTACTAATAACTCATATAACACTACTATTACTAATAATCTTGATATAATACTCACTATTACTAATAACTTGATATAATACTCACTATTATCAATAATCTTGATATAATACTCACTATTACTAATAATCTTGATATAATACCACTATTATCAATAATCTTTGATATAATACCTACTATTACTAATAATTCCCGATATAATACCTACTATTATCAATAATCTTGATATAATACTCACTATTACTAATAATCTTGATATAATACTCACTATTATCAATAATCTTTGATATAATACTCACTATTACTAATAATCTTGATATAATACCTACTATTACTAATAATCGATATAATACTCACTATTATCAATAATCTTGATATAATACTCACTATTACTAATAATCTTGATATAATACTCACTATTATCAATAATTCCGATATAATACTCACTATTACTAATAATCTTGATATAATACTCACTATTATCAATAATCTTGATATAATACTCACTATTAATAATAATCTGGATATAATACCTACTATTAATAATAATCTTGATATAATACTCACTATTACTAATAATCTTGATATAATACCTACTATTACTAATAATCTTGATATAATACTCACTATTACTAATAATCTCGATATAATACTCACTATTATCAATAATCTTGATATAATACTCACTATTACTAATAATCTTGATATAATACTCACTATTATCAATAATCTTGATATAATACTCACTATTACTAATAATCTTGATATAATACTCACTATTACTAATAATCTTGATATAATACTCACTATTACTAATAATCTTGATATAATACTCACTATTACTAATAATCTCGATATAATACTCACTATTATCAATAATTCGAGGATAATACTCACTATTACTAATAATCTTGATATAATACTCACTATTATCAATAATCTTGATATAATACTCACTATTACTAATAATCTTGATATAATACTCACTATTATCAATAATCTTGATATAATACTCACTATTACTAATAATCTTGATATAATACTCACTATTACTAATAATCTTGATATAATACTCACTATTATCAATAATCTTGATATAATACCTACTATTACTAATAATCTGGATATAATACTCACTATTATCAATAATCTTGATATAATACCTTACTATTACTAATAATCTTGATATAATACTCACTATTACTAATAATCTTGATATAATACTCACTATTACTAATAATCAGACCGGGAAAGTTATACTGTAAAGGGACTCTGGGTTTTGATTAGACATTACCACCACCTGTAAATTTGTTGATTATCAATTGTTTTTGCTTTTTTCAGTGCAATCTTATCGATTAAACCCTAAATTTTCCGACTGACAAAAAAATAAAAATAAAAATTATAAAAATTTCAACAATTTTAGGGGGCGCTCATTTTTTCATAAAGACCTTATAGTAAATTGATCCTGTGCAATTAACATTTTTTTTGTGCATATTCAACTTCTCAACCCTTTGCGAAATTTTTGAATAAAGCCATTTCTGAAGTTTCCGAGAAAGATGCCGTCGTAAGAACTAAAGAAAACTTGAATAAGACAAAAATGAGCAACAACCCGCCCCCCCAAAATAACAAAAAACAAAACAAAGCGACCTCAACGCGAGTTGTTCTAAAATGAAGGATCGATTTAATATAACGTTGTATTACAAACTGAGCCCGACCTAAAATGGTTTAAATATTAACATTTTTCCAATTTCTTTTTATAATCGAAAACTTTATGTAATAATCGATAAGACTGCGCTGAAAAAATAAAAAAAATGAAAAACAACAAATTTAAAGGCGGTAGTACTCTCCTTCAGGTCTGCCGATGATTTAATTTTACTATTACTCCGGCAAAAGGGTGGTACCTTGATGCCAGTCTAGTGACACGAGTAAATGCATCTGCTCGGGGTACCAGGAGTAAATGCATCTGGTCGAAAAGACAGAGGGCAGCTCCATCACGCCGGTGAGAAAGTGACTGAAAACCGTCTGCCAAGTGGAGATCAATTATATTAGACTAGCAGTATAGCCCAGCGTTGCTCGGGTGTAATGAAAGCTTTAAAACTAATCTATGGTCCTGAAACTCAGACTCTTCTGACGTTGACACGAAAGACTAAAAAGCAATAGTTGTTTCCAGTTAAAGCGAAACCGTAGACGGAAAGAAAAATGAATGGATGTAAGTCAAATTTTGATTTCCTTCTATCGATATCAAATAAGGTTTTTCGTCGTAAACTGAATTTTGAAGGCTAAATAAGTCCTCTGAGTAAATGGTATCATGGCTGAGACTAAGAATTACAATTATACTTACTTAGAGCCAAACCCGAAGAAAAAACTAAAATAAAAGGGCTGAAAAAATACAGACATACAGGCAAATAAACAGACACACACACACAAACAACTTACCTTATATATATATATATATATATATATATATATATATTATCGATTTACTGCACTATTGTAAGAACTTTAACCTTGAAACTTCTGAATATCGTTTCTTATGTCTTTGTCTATGAGTGTATCAAATTTGATTAAAATCGGACCACTCCTTCTATAACCCGATTTTTTCGATTATCAATTTTCGATATTTATCGGGGGTACCTCGACACAAAATCTAGCAAAGAACACTCGCAGACGCTTATAATACAACTGTGTAAATTTTCAAGAAAATCGGTTCAGCCGTTTCGGTGTCTATAGGTAACGGTAACACACACACACACACACACAAACACACACACACATAGACACACACACACACATACAAATACCAAGTTCCATTTATAAATAAGTTTAGATTTGGTCCAAAATGGTGAAATATGCTTGCAAGAGAAGAAACGAAAAGAAAAAATTGTTGGTGCAATGAAAAGGAGGATACATGTCTCAGTGACTATAATTGTTCGTTGCAGTGACTTGAACCAAAGAGTGTGAGTTCAATACCTGGCCACAGCAGAGGTGAATAAAACCTGATGAGTTGAGTTACGAAAGGAAAATAACTGAAATGGAGATATCCAGAAAAGGCGTGGCGTGTGGAACTAGAACAATCTACCCCAGTAAACTAATAAATAAAGTGTTCGGTTCAAAATTCCAACGTATATCACCTAAAGAATACCGAACACTACAACAGCCGAAACGTCGTGAAGATGAGGATGACAGTCCGAACGTTGTAGATGATGTAAATGTTAAGACAAGGCATGTTAAAATAACATTCTCTGTATTGCTAGTATAATTGATCAAGATGCTTTGTTTCTATGTTGGTGAAGAAAGCGAGTTGGATGATGATGATGGGTAGTCAGTACTGTAAGGACCTGGCGAGTTGGATGATGATGGGGAGTCAGTACTGTAAGGACCTGGCGAGTTGGATGATGATGGGTAGTCAGTACTGTAAGGACCTGGCGAGTTGGATGATGATGGGTAGTCAGTACTGTAAGGACCTGGCGAGTTGGATGATGATGGGGAGTCAGTACTGTAAGGACCTGGCGAGTTGGATGATGATGGGGAGTCAGTACTGTAAGGACCTGGCATTGAAGCTTGTTTTGGGTCTGTGGATTGAAAAGCCACTGATGAATTCTGTGTTTATTTACCAACAGCTTTTCGTGTCACGAGTGGGTCCTTCAAAGCAGTCAAAATGGGTACATGACTCAGCGGGTTTTGGCTACACTCGTGATTGTCCTCGAAGTTTAAATAATATTTTATATTTGTGGGGGGCGATTTTTTCTGTTAGTCGGATGTGTTATCCGAAGGCGAATTGGCATGGCGAACGAAGCATTCCAGAAGTTGAGCAAAATATTAAGAAACAGAACAATTTCGCTAGAAACAAAGAGGAGAGTACTGCACTGCTATGTGATGTCGGTGTTTCAATATGGCAGTGAATGCTGGACAATATGAAGGAAAAACTTGAAGTAGCTAAAATGTGGTTCTACAGAAGGATGCTGCGGATATCATTGACCGAACATGTGAGCAATGATGAGGTTTTGGAAATGATGGAAACGAAAAGGAAATTAATACTGAGCATCAGGAAAAGACAACTAAAGTTCCTGGGACATGCAATGAGGAAGGAAGGCTTGGAGAACCTGATACTAACAGGTCAGATAGAAGGAAAAAGAGATAGGGGAAAGCAGCGGATAACATATTTGAAGGACCTGATCAGGTGGATGATGGAACGAGAGTTGCATGGTGTAACAGGAGAAAGCGTGCTAAGAGCCACCAGGGATAGGGAGACGAGGAAAGCCATGATCGCCTACGTCCTGAAAGGACATGGCACATAGGAGAAGCAGAAGAAGAAGAAGAAGAAGAAGTCGGATGTGATGTTCGGATCTTTTGCGCAGTCTGCGATGGTTTTTATTTTTAATTTTGTTTTCGTTGAACTCTATTCTGGCCGACAGGTTTGGGTGTGGTGTGAATCAGAAAAAAGCTAATTATAAGAGGCTGATAACTTTTCAGCAACTACTCGTAAAAAGTCATTTGTTACGATAGAACAATCTAGCTTGAATATTTAGTATTTATTCATTCTTTCTTTCGACTTTTGGTAAACATTCGAAAATAGGCGATCAAATCACAAACGTGTCCGATTTCCGGCCAGACACCGGATATCCGATCTCTTAGTCATTTTTCCGGTTACGGTAAGTTTATCTGCCTTCGCCATCTTTGTTTTGTTTTAAGTTTTCGGATATTTGAAAAACAAAAACAAAAAAATATTTGAAACGTGTACAAGAATAACGTAATGGACACACGCCATGAACACAGACCACACATCGACAACATTACAGAAACATAAATGTGAGTACGAATGTTAGTAATTGATAAGTTTAGCGCTAAGTCTGGCACAAGGCAATGAGAATAGCCAACGGAAATCGAAATAGTAGCGAGGGGTCTATATGACTAGCTAATTAATCACCGCTTTCGGAGGTGGGGCAACATTTTGACAATTACTCAACAATGCGTAACTGATATCGACTTTGAAAGTGGAATTGGCAAACAGGGTTCACATTCCGGCCTAGTCCGTTGCATTTACATTCGCATTAACACCCTTCGGAAAGGCATGAATCCTTCTCTGCTTTCCTCCACCAGCTATAAGTTAAATAGTAGGGTAGACTATCTAATCTAGCCTTGGTTGAAAACCAAAGAGAAAGAAAACTCTGAATTTAACACCGTGGTGAAAGTACCCTCCTTGGGTGCCCAGTACGAAATTCGACATTAATGTTTTGCATGTCATAGTTTTAGCTAACTAGAGATTTTACAAGCATATGGCGCAAGTGACTGAAGATGTGGATTCATCATTTTGACTCTACACGAGTCGACCTTACGGTTCTTCTTCGTGTGACGTGTTCTATCAGGGCGTAGGCGATCATGGACCTCCACTTGGCTCTGTCTCTTGTCGCTCTCAATATTTTTTTGGTATCTCTTCTAAGCCCCGCCTCGCCATACATTTGCTCAGACCTAACAAGTACGTCTCACGCTGATTTTCCCTATTTCTTCTTTCCTTTATTCAACCTGTGAGTATTAAGTTCTCTAGGCCCTCCCTTCTCAATACGTGTGCCAAGAATCTCATTTGTCTCTTCCTGATATTTAGTATGTGTTTTCTTCTCGTTGGCATTCTTTCCAACAACTCATCGTTGCACACAGGCTCCGTCCATGTAATCCTCAGCACCGTTCTGTAAAACCACCTTTCTGCTGCTTCAAGCCCCTCCTTCATCCATTGATGAAATAGTCCAGCATTCACTTTCATACAGAGGGACAGATATCATATAGCAATCCAGCACTATTTTGTTTGTTTCTAATGATATTTTCCTGTCTTTCATTACTCTGCTTAGTTTCTGAAATGCGTCTTTGGCCATGCCAATGCGTCTTTGGACCTCCATGTCGCTCTTTTCATCCTCTGTCAAAATACTTCCAAGGTATTTGAAGTTGTTTTTTTCTTGTTTTATTTTTTATTTCTCTGACTTGTAGTTGGTATATTGGGCTCCTCTTTTTGCTGATTATTTAGTCAGTCAAGTACCATACGTGATACACGCTTTGGACTATCATGTCTCGAAAAAGACATGACTGACTGGGCAGAAGATTATACCGAAGTTGGTTGCCATTGCTTTCTGTGGTAGACTGGTTACCAGCCAAGGCTATAAAACCCAATATGTTCAATTATTTAACCAGTACCTTTAAAGAAGAGACGGACTATTACCTTTTCTAAGGGTATTTGTGCGTAAGTGAATGTAAGGAATTCAACTAGAATTCGAACTCGGCACCCCGATGTGTCGTTCCGAGTCGATATCCACTCGGAATTAAAAAAAAAAAAAGAGCAAGTAAAATAATTAGTTTTACTGTCACTGGGTGTGTTCAAACTTTACAGCAAAATTAACCTAGGAAAACTAGAAGTCCTGCAAGGATTTATCATTATCAGACACAGTTTAAATAACACAAGATGACTCGGATGGTGTAGTGTTGATGAGAGAAATTCAAAGGAAAGGTATCAGTAAAAACTCTTAGACAAGGAGAGGGAAAAAAAGGACTAACAATCAGTCGTACGAAGATAGAATGTGTAGCCGTTAGCAAAATGGACAGCCTAACAAGCCATCTACGAATGATAGACGTCAGAATCAAGCAAGTACATAAATCTAATTATCTCGGTAGAGTTTTAACAGACGACGGAAAATATGATACAGAAATCTGAAGGGGCCGTTCAAAAGCTAAGTAATTTATTACGAGACTTGGAAATTATGCTACAAAGAAAATAATGTTAATCTGCTATCACTCCTCCTATATGACGGTGATTGATGGATAAAGAGGAAAATGGGGCAGTTTTCAGTTAAAAAATGTGTTCTGTAGAAAGATGGCTTACCCTCGCTACACTAAATGGTAGTCCTGGGCATGACGGTAAACTGCATCCGGCAGCAAGGCCTCTGATTGGGAGGTTGTGAGGAGCATGGAACCACCTCTTAATTGCTGTTGTTCCCAGGTCCACCCTGACCCGGAGTGGTAACACCCATTTAGGATCTCAGTTATGGGCAAAGGGTTAAACCTATAAACCAGTGGTTTTATGGTAATAGAGAGGTTATATATATATATATATATATATATATATATATATGCTCTTATACTTACCTGACTTTTTGGCTGAGTGGCATACGACCAGATCTGACCAGCTATGGCTAGCTTCGAGGGGATAATGATCCTGAGTATGACGGTAAACTGCATCCGGCAGCAGGGCCTCTGATTGGGAGATTATGAGGAGCATGGAACCACCTCTTAATTGCTGTTGTTCCCAGGTCTACCCTGACCTGGAGTGGTAACACCTGTAAGGGTCTCAACTATGGGCAAATGGTTATCGCCCTAAACTAAGGTCAAAACACTATAAAAATATAAAAGTAGATTTTTATAGAAATATGTACATAAAATTAGACTTTTATAGAAAAATATACAGTTTTGAAGAAAAAATAATAAAAACAATACATGTTTGAAGGAAAAAATTATTACCATAACACATTTTTAAAGAAAAAAAATGTTACCAACAACACATTTTTAATACAAAACTAGAAGATATATTCCGTTTTTTAAAGTAATAAAAAAAATCTAATCAAAATCTGTCTAAATCAACTTTTTCATTATAAACGACCGTTAAAAAATATACTTTAAAACCTTACCTTTTTGGTATTAAATAACCCACAGAGGTGTTGATATGCCGTTAAACAAAACTCAAAACAAAACAAAACAAAAAAAAATACACTGGGGACAGAAGAGTCACAAAGACTATCGCATTAATTGGGGTGCCTCGACGTGGTGTCATGGTTAGCAAGCTTGTCTCCCTAAAACAATTAGGACAGCACAGTGAGTTCGATCCTCACTGAGCATCCCTCACTTTCAGCCTTATGATACATGTAAGCTGCGCTTAGATAATTTTTCTGAATTTGCCCAAACACTATCCTTATCGTACAAGCAGAGCAGAGAGGAACCCTGACGAGGCTATGCCAAAGGGCAGATTCTCATCTGGGGTAAATAGTCGTGAACCTGACCAGGCTTATGCGGGGAAATTTTTGCTTGAGTGTACGTACTCGGAATGCCTCACGGTATAATCGGCCATGTGTTACATCCTGCTTTGAGGAGAAGCTCGGATAAATACCGACTTTCGCACTAAATACGATATTCGCGAGGACTCATGTGTTTAAACAGTTCTTTCGATAGTGTCGTGTTCCTGTGTTTTCCGTTGGAATATTATTAACACCGACAACAAATTGATACGAGCATAATAACAGTGACAACGGAGATCCTAAACTGACGATCTGGGAAAAATAATAATATTGCGCGTTGTGCATTGTGATGCGGAACGAGAAACAGGGGAGCAGGGTTCGAATTCCAGTTAAATTCTTTACATCCACTTACGCGCACATACCCTTTGGAAAGGAATTAATCTGTCTATTCTCTCTCTAGGTATAGGCTAAATGGCAGGTCAGATTGGATTCTATAGTTTTGGTTAGCAATCAGTCTACCCCAGAAAGTAATGGCAACCAACTGCAGGAAAATCTTCTGCTCAGTCAGTCATATCTCTTTCGAGACATAATCGCCCAAGCGTGTATCATCTATGGTATTTAAATGAATAAAACTGAGGTGGTCAAACAAAGATTTAAGTAAATCGCAATGTAGAGGACACTAGACTTCTGTTTAAACAGTTACTAGAACAACATCAGCAACTACAAAACCGAAAACTACATGTATTCGAACATTCTTCTTCTTCTTTGTGCCGTGTCCGTTCAGGCCGTATGCGATCATGGCTCTCCACATCTTCCTATACCTGGTGGCTCTTAGCACGCCTTCTCCTGTTACATCATGCAAACCTCGTTCCATCATCCACCTGATTATGTCCTTCAAATATGTCATCCGTTGCTTTCCCCTGTCTCTTTTCCCCTGGATCTGGCCTGTTAGTATCAGGTTCTCCAAGACCTCTTTCCTCATTGCATGTTCCAGGAACTTCAGCTGTCTCTTCCTGATGCTCAGTATTAATTTCCTTTTCGTTTCCATCATTTCCAAAACCTCATCATTGCTCACATGCTCGATCCATGATATCCGCAGCATCCTTCTGTAGAACCACATTTCAGTTGCTTCAAGTTTTTCCTTCATCTTCGATGATATTGTCCAACATTCACTGCCATATTGAAGAATTTAGATTAGGATATTTAATCATTTCACCCGAAGTAAGGTAATGCTACCACTGGTGCGCATCGGGTTATGACGAGAGCAAAGGTAAGAGAGAAAAAATAACGGTGCTGGGGATGTCGAAGAAAGAGCAAGAGAGAGATGGGACTCAAGGAGATGGCAATTGGCGTTGCACTTAAAACATTGGTGATTGTAGCTATCAAGGAAGCAAGGATGCGGAAGGGATTTCCACAGGCGGAAAGTGCGAGAAAAGAAACTGAGAGTAGAAGTGGTGGTTACATTTGCCTGTGTTGACGGTAAAATGGTAGGACCTAGTTGCAAATCTAGTTGCAGGAGTAAATGAAGCCGTTAAACTATTTGTAGAAAAGAGAAAGAGAAGACACGTCAAGTCGGCGAGAAGGTGACTGAAACCGGGGTGCCAGATCGGGACAGATTACATTGCAGATCCCTCTTTGGATTTTGTCGGGAACCCCGAGATGAATAACAGGAGCATCTGGCCAGATATGACAACAGTATTCAATGTAAGGACCATTTGTAAATGTGCAAGACAGATGTTCATGAGAAAAACCTTCCTGGCATGGCACAGCGACCATAGTAATAGTAATTTTTCATAATTTCATAGTAATTTTTTTTTTATAATCATATCGCTCCAAGTAAGGCATTTTACTTCGACTGTTTTTCAGGGGTTACATAGGAGAAAAGTTATGAGAAAGAGTGACAGGTTATAGGGGGTGTCAGGAAGTGAGTAAGAAAGGATGAGAATACTGATGAGAGGAGAGTGGACGGAGAAAAAAGCATGAGAGAGAGAGAGAGAGAGAGAGAGAGAGAGAGAGAGGGGATGCAGGTTAGTGAGATAGGAGATGACTATTGACTTTACATTTAACTTCTTAGAGATTGTAGCTGTCAGGGAAGCAAGTAAATGGAAGGGAGTTCCACAGGCGGGAAGTGCGAGAAAAGAAACTGAAGAGTAGAATTTCGGAAATCGACTGAAACTACTACAAAAGATTCTATTACGCCTGATACGGAAGCAAACTCTCCATTGATGAATTTGTATATATATTAAATATAAAGGTATTGCTTTTCTGGCCTCTTACAAAAGATATGAAGACATTTTAAAAAGAAAAAAATTGCCATGGCTGGCGAGATGAACAGAAGGTTTGTGTCTGTCACGAATAATATTGAATTTTATCTAAAAAAAAACAAAAAAAAAAACAGAAAATATTATATTTAAAGAAACTGTTTATTTTGTTTGGTATTTTTAGTGAAAGAAGTTCCTTATTTCACATACGTTGTTAATAGTTAGAATGTGCGTTGTGGTGCAGTGGATATCGTCTTGCAACGCGAAATCGGAGAGCTGGGTTCGAATTCCTGTAGAATTCATTGCATTCACTTACGCGCACTTATTTGAGAAAGGTATTAATATGGTTATTCTCCCTCCAGCTGTGGGTTAAATAGCAAGACAGATTGGACTCCGTAGCCTTGATTGGCAATCACTCTACCGCAGAATATAATGGCAATCTACTGCGAGAAAATCTTCTGTCTAGTCAGTCATGTCTCTTTCGAGACATGATCGCCCAAAGCGACTGGGCAGAAGATTATCCCGCAGTAGGTTGCCATTCCTTTCTGCGCTAGACTGGTTGCCGACTAAAGTTATAACTGGAAAGAGACGGATTAATACCTTTCCCAAGGGTATTTGCGCGTAAGTGAATGCAAGGAATTCAACTGAAATTCGAAATCGACTCCTCGATTTGTCTTTTCGAGTCGATATCCGCTGCACCACAACAATTAATCCACAATGTGAAAAATTTAAACTGAACGCACTATCTCCAGATATGTTTAATTTTTATGCAAGGTTTAAATTCAGGTAAACACGCTGAAGTTAAAAAAAAAAACCTTTAGCAGGAACCCAATTTAATCATGCAGACAGTGGCAGAAGAATGTCAAAGAATACTAAATTGCTAACATTGGAGAAAAGGGTATTGTACATGCGCAGATCGTGCGAGTAAAGGTAAATAAAAAAAATGGCTGCATCGATTCTTGTGCCATGGTTGTGAAAGACATCATTTTAATGCAAATTGACCATTCAAAAATAAAGTGTTTCTAATGTGGAGAAAAAGGTCATATAGAGAGTCATTGCAAATCCTCGCTTTTTGAAACAATAAACATTGCCTAAAGGTATTTATAAATTAAACTGTCTGTGAATGTGTGTCTGTGTGTGTGTGTGTGTATCCGTTACCTATAGACTCCGAAACGGCTGAACCGATTTTCTTCACAATTTACACAGTTGTACTATAAGCGTCTGTGAGTAAGCTCCAGGACCATGGATTAGTTTTAAAGCTTTCATTACACCCGAGCAACGCCGGGCTATACTGCTAGTATATATATATATATATATATATATATATATACTGGGTGCGATTGATAAATTGTCGCAATTGTTTGATTATTTTAAATATTCTTTAGGCTGAGTCTGAGCTCCAGGACCATTGATTAGTTTTAAAGCTTTCATTACACCCGAGCAACGCCGGGCTATACTGCTAGTGATATAAATTAAATCGGGCGCAAGGGACAAAAGCGTCCTTTTGAGATTAATTTTCTTTCAGTGACGCTAAGTTCTATCTTTTTCAAAAATATTAAGCAAACAATTTACTCGAATTTGTCTGTTATAATAAAAACCTGTAGAAATATAACAATTATACTCATACAACAAGAATAAATGACAAATGACCCTTCAATAAGACATGGCAGCCCAAAGTCAATTGGGATGACACTTTGACACTACGCTCGATTTGTTACGACTAAAATATTTTGGTCGCAAACGTGTGTTTCGCTTGGAGGTGAGTTCTATGATTTTTTTCTTTTACTAATTAAGTTGGCAGGTGGAAGTAGTTCAATATAAAGGAACGATCTTGTTAGTTAGTTGCACAGATTAAATCAGCACTACGAAGAAAAGCCCTATCTGACACTCTTCACCTTCCTATTTTTTCGATGTCTTGTAGCAGTTGTCTCGTCTCGTTGTTGAAGGACATTCTTCTTCTTCTTCTTCTTCTTCTTCTTCTTCTTCTTCTTCTTCTTCTATGTGCCCTTTCCCTTCAGGACTTAGGCGATCATGGTTCTCCACGTCTCCTTATCCCTTGTGGCTCTTAGTATGTTTGTTCCTGTTACTCCTGGCAACCCCCGTTCTGTCATCCACCTGATCAGACCCTGCAAATATGTTATCTGCTGCCTTCCTCTGTCTCTCTTTCCTTCTATCTGGCCAGTTAGTATCAGGTCCTTCAGGCTCTCCTTCCGCATTGTGTGTCCCAGGAACTTCAGATGTCGCTTCTTGATGCTCAGTATTAATTTCCTTTTGGTTGCCATTCTTTCCAACACCTCATCGTTGCTTGCATACTCAGTCCACGATATCCGCAGCATCCTTCTGTAGAACCACATTTCCGCTGCTTGCAGTTTTGTCCTCATTTTCGATGATATTGTCCAGCATTCACTGCCGTATTGAAGAACTGACACAGAATTATTAATTCAACTATTTTTGGTCGTTTTTGACTTTTCGAAAACATGGTTACCTTTCGAGCAAGCTACGGCGATTATTTTATAAATAGTATAAAAATTACAATCTCTTTCTGGTCGAAGACGCAACACTACAGACCTCATTACTGTTTCAAAATGATTACAAAACCTACGCATAATAATTTTAACTCTATTGGCAGATTGAGTCAACAGATTGGGTTACTCATGAGGGTTAGTTGCGTTTAGTTGAACAGAATAAACACGCGATTCTGCTCCTCTACTGTTGATGTTTTAACTGACATTACACACAGAATCGCTGAAGCGTTAGATAATAAATCCATCGCCAGAGCCGTCGCCTTAGATATTTCTAAAGCTTTCAACATAGGAAACCGCGAGGCACACTCCCCGGCTATGGCATTTCTGGCAGATTATTCTCGATTATGAAATCAATACTATCGGGTAGTTTTGGAAGATTAATAGCCAGCCTCTGGAGCCCATAAACATCAATGCAGTCTCTCTACCTGGTTCTACCCTTTCTATTATGTATGAAAAATCTTTTCAAGAACACTCAGATCATTAGTAAATATATATGCACATTATAGTACGGTTTATGGAAGCACCACCAAAGATCTAGATGAATGCTAGTATCTAGTGTCTGTTAACTGTTCTTGATTTTGCTCCGGCATCTCAAATAGGCGAATAGCTGGTTTAGTAATATTTAGCACATCCAAATATTTAGTACATCCAAATATTTAGTAAATCCAAATATTTAGTACATCCAAATATTTAGTACATCCAAATATTTAGCACATCCAAATATTTAGCACATCCAAATATTTAGTAAATCCAAATATTTAGTACATCCAAATATTTATTACATCCAAATAATTTTTTGATTTTGCTCCGGCATCTCACATAGGCGAATAGCTGGTTTTGTAATATTTAGCACATCCAAATATTTAGTACATCCAAATAATTAGTACATCCAAATAATTAGTACATCCAAATATTTAGTACATCCAAATATTTAATACATCCAAATATTTAGTACATCCAAATATTTAGCACATCCAAATATTTAGTACATCCAAATATTTAGTACATCCAAATAATTAGTACATCCAAATATTTAGTACATCCAAATATTTAGTACATCCAAATATTTAGCACATCCAAATAATTAGTACATCCAAATATTTAGCACATCCAAATATTTAGTACATCCAAATATTTAGTACATCCAAATAATTAGTACATCCAAATATTTAGCACATCCAAATAATTAGTACATCCAAATATTTAGTACATCCAAATAATTAGTACATCCAAATATTTAGCACATCCAAATATTTAGTACATCCAAATATTTAGTACATCCAAATAATTTAGTACATCCAAATATGTAATACATCCAAATATTTAGTAAATATTTAGCTAATTTGCTCGAGCCACATGATTGGCTACTAGGACCCACCCTTTTACTGTGAAACCAATAAAATATAAACTCAAATTCTACTCCAACAGCTTCTTTACTCGCACTTCCCGCCTGTGGAATTCATTTCCATTTACTTGCTTTCCGCACAGGTACAATCTTCAAGAATTCAGATGTAAAGTCAGTAATCATCTACCACACTAACTTGCATCTTTTCTCTCTCTCTCTCTCTCGTGTCCCTTTCTACGTCCGCTCTACTCTCATCAGTATTCTCATCCTTCTCTTTCCCTCTTCCTGACTCCCCCTCTAACCTCTCACTCTTTCTCATAACTTACACTGTTCAACAGTGGCAAACAGATGACTTGCTTTGGTCGATATGATTATAAAAAAAGATATATATATATATATATATAGATAGAATCTCCAAGAATTTAAATGTAAAGTCAATAGTCATCTCCTATCTCATTAACCTGCATCCTCTCTCTTATGCTCCTTTCTCCGCCCACTCCACTCCCATCAGTATTCGCATCCTTTTCTTACCCACATCCTGACACCCCCTATAACCTGTCACTCTTTCTCATAACATTCCTCCTATGTAACCCCCTGCAAAACAATGGCAGTAAAATGCTTTGCTTGGGGCGACACAAGTATAAAAAGAAACTGGAAATTAAATCTTTACGCCTGACTTTCTACATTGATTTTACTAAGCAACAATATCAGTCAGTTAAGTGCCATAAGATTATTCCGCAATAGGTTGCCATTGCGGTAGACTGGTTGTTATTTAACCCATAACTGGAAGAAGAGACGGATTAATACCTTCCCCAAGGGTATTTGTGCGTAAGTGAATGCAAGGAATTCGACTGGAATTCGAACTCGGCTTCCCGATTTCTAGTTCCGAGCCGATATCCACTGCACCACGGCGCACATCTACAATACAAGCAACAATATATTTTTATTTATTCGTTGGCTAGAAAAATATAAATGGGATTTTGAACGATCAGCTTTCAAACATCATAATCTGGCTCGAACACAATTTTATAAGCCAAAGTAAACAAACAATATGGCAGTGCTAAAAAACCTTGTCACGATTGTTAACAAAATGTTGTCAGTTAATTTTGATTTTTTTCACATTACTTTACTCCTGCTAGCAGATATTTGTATCTGAAGACGTTTCAATATCACAGAGCAGACCCTGTGTTTTCTTCAGTCCTGATGAATGGTTGTACACGCAATGAGGCGCCTTGCTTTGAACGTCGATGGGGACTTAATTTCGCACCAAGTGGAACTCAGATATGGGATTCATCATTAAAGACGGTGGTAAAATATTCTTTTTCCTTTCGCCTTCTAGAAAGTACCTGGCTTGGTTAGGTCTGATTAGGTCGTTGTTATTGTTAATAGAGTGGGAATTCATACCCATGGTATGAATTCCTACTCTATGTTTATGTTAGGGCGCTCTCCGCCATTTTAATGATAAATGAACTACTCCATACACTACAAATAGTGGTAGTGTCAAGACCTCGGGGTTGTTGGCGGCAATGTCAGTTGGCATTTGCCTCTGCAACTGCGACACTGTCAGCCCTTTGCCTTCGGGTAGAGGGCGCTCTCTGCTTCCGAGCAGGGAGCAATAACCCAGTCGTGGTTCCGCCGAAGAGTAGAATCACGACTGGGCAAAAATAGACATACATTTTTTGGCCGGGCCATATCGCCCGGAAATCCCACTTATAACTGACCATGTGTCACATGTTGCCCTTAGTGGGAGGGACAACTAAATATAGTTGGCGGCAATGTCAGTTGGTATTTGCCTCTGCAACTGCGACACTGTCACCCCCGGCCTTCGGGTAGAGGGCGCTCTTTGTTTCCTAACAGGGAGCAATAACCCAGTCGTGGTTCCGCCGAAGGGTAGAATCACGACTGGGCAAAAATAGACAGACATTTTTTGGCCGGGCCATATAGCCCGGAAACCCCACTTATAACTGACCATGTGTCACATGTTACCCTTAGTGGGAGGGACAACTAAATATAGTTGGCGGCAATGTCAGTTGGCATTTGCCTCTGCAACTGCGACACTGTCAGCTCTTTTATTTCGGGTAGAGAGCGCTCTCTGCTTCCGAGCAGAGAGCAATAACCCGTCGTGGTTCCGCCGAAGGGTAGAATCACGACTGGGCAAAAATAGACAGGCATTTTTTGGCCGTGCCATATAACCCGGAAACCCCACTTATAAATGACCATGTGTCACATGTTGCCCTTAATGGGAAGGACAACTAAATATAGTTGGCGGTAATGTCACAGTAGCGACATACCAGTGCTAGAGTGATTGGGACTGTGCTAACAACTCAGTCGGATACTTCCGGTAGTCAACCGGAAGTGATTATAATCGTACCAAGAGACGTATAATTAATACCTGGTTTCCTATATGATTACTAACCCCACTTTGTAAATACCGTTTTCTTCCGTAATACATTTATTTAATATAATTTTCTGTTGTTCGTATTTATTACCGCACAACTCAACAGTTTATAAGAGCCAGATCAAAATATTAGCTGCTAAATTTTCTCTTTCTAAACATGACAGTATTTAGAAGCATTTGTGCGGTCTTCTTGGCCGATGAATTGTTTTCCATCCGACAGCACTTTTCCGCACAAACCGAATGTTGCTCGGCTCTCGCTGTTCTATCGCTATTTTCATGACCGATGTTCGAATGGACTAGAATCCTTAGTTCTACCAGTCCAAACATTCACATCTGCAAACCGCCACGAGACGTACACGATGATGACTCATCTTCATTTCTTTCATCTTTTATTAGTAAGGATGAAGTGTCATATAGAAAGTTTCTTACCCCCAATCTGTTCCCGAGAATGTGTTTCCCAGATTACTACAATCTTGTTTCCGCTTAGTAGGCCGTTATAACAATCTCATTTAGTAATAGTCTACCTTGAGTGGCTCTTGGGGCTTATATTGTTTGGTTTATTTTAGGTAAATAATCTTGAGTGAAACAGTATTGAAACGAACTTCTACATGACAACGCTTTGCATCGTTGAAATTAGATTATGTTTTTATATATAAGCGACCAGATAGACGTTAGTCACATATGATTTTCAGCAGTGAAATACATTGCTACGTTCGTAAAACTGAGGTGGCTAAGGGATACAAATATCGATTGTACAAATAAGATTAATGCATTTCGAGACAGTCCAATTGGGCTGGTTCATTTCCCTTCTCAGCTGCTCCTGTCGGACGAATTAATTTTCTACTTTCCAAGTTGATGGGACTCCAGACTGCACAAATGAAGCTTTATCGACGCCAGTGGAGCACAGCGAATATGACGCTCTATTAAATAAATCAGATCGACTGGTTAAGTTGATCTGGCCAGACAAGAGGACATAAGTTAAAATGCTCGTTCTATCATCTTCATTGTGGTTTTGATCGTGACGTTTTCGGAACATCTCTGCTTTTAGTAGTATTACCTGCAGTGTTGTTGATACATTTATCCATCTCTCTACGTGAGTCCAACTACCCATCGATACCAACAACATTCTGGATAATTGCTCTCTTAGTATTTGTCTATATTTCTGAGATGAGGTAGTATTTACAGTATTTACATTATTCGGACTATTATCCTCATCTTTATTGCCATTTGTCTATATTTCTGAGATGAGGTAGTATTGACAGTATTTACATTATTCGGACTATTGTCCTTATCTTTGTTGCCATTTGTACGACGAAAAAGCATATATAAACGGCAAATTCTGCCCGTTCATGTGTTTGAAACTGATCTAACTCTGGTCACACTTTCTCTCCATAGACATATTATATCTTTTTCGAATAAGGATGATCTCAAACTTAAAAATCTGTCTTTCAGATCGTGCATGAACATCTAACATTAGAATTATTGTCTGGATGAAGGTGGAACAGTTAAAAATTCAAAATTCAAAACAACCAGAAAAAAATGAGTGATTTTGAAAGATTTTAACTTATATAGGGTTTAAAGTAACACATAAAACTTAGAGAATTTAAAAAATTTTTGTTTTAATTTTAATTTAAAATATCTTCAAAATGTTATGAATTGAGGAAATCAAAATACTGAGGAATCAGTTAAAGGTTTCGTAACGTTAGGTTTTCAAGTTTCAAAGTTACAAAGTTTGTGATTCGAAGACCTCAATTCAATTGAAGTTCCACAATCGAACTTTCGACCCAAATCAGTATTTTGGCCGGAATTGGATTTATAGCTCGAATCAGAGGTAAAGTTAGCTTTTGAAGTTCCAAGCAGGGAATTAGAGAACTCACAGTTATTTCTTCAAAATGATCATTGCTGTTTCCTAACCTGGACCAGGGGTCCCTTTACTTTTGAGCTGAAGGCCCGATTAGTCTTCCACAAATGCCGACTTTTGAACTAGTAATTAAAAATTAGACTTATCATACTACCTACCTAATTAAGGCCACAACTGGAAAGAATTTAAGTAAATATAAAATTGGTAAAAAATATTATTTTGTTACAAAAATAATGGAAGTGTTGTGTTTTGAAAAGTCATTTTAACATAGTATACACGGTATATATAAGGTGAATTTTACTAAACATAATTAATACGTGCTCTTTAATAGTTTTAAACTTATTGTCAGACAGAAATGTTCTTGAAGCATAGCAGCTCTTATTTGTGACCATGATAAAACATGTAAAGTGAAAAACTCGATAAATGGGTTCCTCATGATCTTAAAACCAAAAGCTTAAGCGTTTTGAAGTGTGCTTGCTGTTCTTTCTGTGTAACATCAATGATTTGTTTCTTTACCGAATAGTCAATTGTTATGAAAAGTGGATTGTTTATGATAACACTGAACGATCAGGTCAATGGTTTGGTCGTCATGAGTTTTCCATACATTTTCGAAAGCCAAAGTTGCATCATCAAAAGATTATGGTTACTGTCTGGTGGTCTGCAGTTGATGTTATCCACTACATCTTTATGGAAGCCAATCAGAGCATTAATGAAGAGCTTTAGAGCAATCAATTTGCTGAAATGCATGCACGCCCGCAAAAAATGAGACCTGCATTAGTGAGTCGACGCGTTTTACTTCTGCTCCACGATGTTGCAAAAATATCGCTGCAAAAACTCACAATCATATGATACAATAGTTTACTGTGACACGATTGCCCGGCTGGCTGGCTGATCTGGTCACGGAAGCCAATTATGATGAGGTCCGGAACCTGAGTCAGGGTTTATGCTGTAGACACGACACCAGCTATGACGACGATTTCGGGTCGCTAAAAGAACGCGTTCCAGAAGATGAGCAAAATACTAACACACAGGAAAATCTCAATAGAAACGAAGAAAAGAGTGCTAGACTGCTACGTGATGTCAGTTCTTCAATACGGCTGTGAATGCTGGACAATATCATCGAAAATGAGGACAAAACTGGAAGCGGCCGAAATGTGGTTCTTCAGAAGGATGCTGCGGATATCGTGGACTGAGCATACAAGCAACGACGAGGTGTTAGAAAGAATGGCAACAAAAAGGAAATTGATGCTGAGCATCAGGAAGAGACAACTGAAGTTCCTGGGACATGCAATGAGGAAGGAGAGCCTGGAGAACCTGATACTGACTGGACAGATAGAAGGAAAGAGAGAAAGAGGAAGGCAGCGAATAATATATTTGCAGGGTCTGATCAGGTGGATGACGGAACGGGGGTTGCCAGGAGCAACAGAAGCAAACATACTAAGAGCCACACGGTATAGGGAGACGTGGAGAGCCATGATCGCCTACGTCCTGAAGGGACATGGCACATAGAAGAAGAAGAAGTCGTGATAGTCTCGTCGCAGTAGCTGGTCTTCGAGCCGTCTCTTACAACGCAAAGTGCCAGAGAAATATTTAAGATGCTTGGTATCGGCACTGAAATAGTCTCACACTATTTACAGAGTATTGGCAAGGTTAAAAATCTCGATAACTGGGTTCCTTATGATCTCAATCAAAATAAAGAAGTAGGTCTCTTGAAGTGTGCTCGATGGCCTTTCTGCGTAACACCAATAATTCATTTCTTGACCAAATAGTCACTTGAAAAAGTGACTTGATGAAAAGTGAATTCTTTATGATAACCGTAAACGATCAGGTCAATCGTTTGATCGTGATGAGTCGTCCAAACATTTCCCAAAGCCAAAGTTGCATCAGCAAAAGATTATGGTGACTATCTGGTGGTCTGCAATTGGTGTTATCAATTACAGCTTTCTGGAAGCCGATCAGAGCATTAATACAGAGCTTAACTACAATCAACTTGCTGAAATGCATGCACACCCACACAAAAAAAAAATGAGACCTGCATTGGTCAATCGACGCGGTTTACCTCTGCTCCACGATAATGAGAGGCCACATGTTGCAAAAATGTCGCTGCAAAAACTCACAAACCTATTGATACAATAGTTTACCACATCCTCCATATTCTTCTGACCGTTCATCCACTGATTATCATTTTTAGCACTTAAGCACATTTTTAAATAGTACAACTGTTAGGTCCAAACCAGAGGTGGATCAGCCTTCAAAGATTTCGTTGCATCACAACCAATAACTTTTTATCAACCAGGAATGAATAATCTCGTCAATCGTTGGAAGAGGTGCATAAACTTTTTTTATAATCGTGTCACCCCAAGCAAGGCATTTTACAGCCACTGTTGTGCAGGGGTTACATACGAGGAAAGTTATGAGAAAGAGTAACAGATTACAGGGAGTGTCGGGAAGAGGGTAGAAGAAAGATGAGAATACTGATGAGAGCTGAGTGGAAAAGGGAAAAGAACATGACAGAGTTAGTGAGACAGGAGATGACTATTGACTTTACATTTGAATTCTTGAAGATTGTAACTGTCGGGAAAGCAAGCAAACGGAAGAGAATTCCATAGGCAGGAAGTGCGAGAAAAGAAGCTATTTGAGTAGAATTTGCGTTTACAATTTGTTGGTTTTACAGTAAAAGGGTGAGACCTAGTCGCTAATCTTGTGGCTCGAGTAAATTCATATATAGGGGATACCAGTGAGTTAAGTTCATCGGAGCTGAAGCCGTAAAAGCATTTGTAGAAGAGACACAGGGAAGCCACATTGCGCCGGTGAGAAAGTGATTGTATCCGAGCTGCCAAGTCGGGATCGATAACATTACAGATTCTCCGTTGGATGCTCAAGGCTCGTATTTTGCCTAATTTCAACATTTGTACTCTTAATTTTTCAAGAATAAAATTATGTTTCTGAAATCGGCCATTTTTTTAATAGCAAGAGACATGCAATAATGTTTGAATATTGTACGTTTTTCCCAAATTTCTAATCTACCAAAGATTTATTTCGGCGAATTTTAACACCATTTCAAATGAACAATTCCTTTCGTCTTCACTTGTCTCTTCGAGACTTTTCACAATAATACCATTTAGATCTGCTCCGTAGCCATTTACGTGTTCATCTGAACAGGTTGAGATAATTGTTCAGTTTTTTGCATACCTTCAGTTTATTGTCTTACAAAACAGCGTAATCAGTAGTCAGGCAGGTTTTTTACTCTTTCATCTTCAGAAGAAGCAGACCCGGTCCTGAATTACGATATGTGCGTGACTGTGTGGGGGCCATTTGAATTGGAAAATTGCAGATCAAGTCACGATCACTTGCAAAGTTTCTTCTCGATTAATCTAAGTGTGGAGTAGTTTTCGCACTGAAGGTTATAATCGCGCTATGTCGGTTGCTGATCGACTTAATGCACCTATAATGTTAGGAACTTGGTAATCTTCTACTGTAAGCTGACTCCTTAGTATTCGGCTAACTGCCAACTAATATCAACAGCCTAGTAGTTCTACTGAACTCCAATAGAACTCAAAAGCACTCTCTAGAACTTCTAAGAACTCCCAAGAACTTCTCAAGTTTACTTCCTGTAAACTTTTAGTAATATAGGAGGGAGAGTCCATTATCTGAGGAATAGGTGTGTTTCACCATTACACTAAGCTAGATAGTCATGTCTGATTGTGTCGGCGAATCAGAACGTTCTTTTAAAACATGAAATTTCTGAAAGTCCGACAGATTTGGAATGTAGAAGTTTCAGCATAAAACCACATCTTTTTTCTTATTTTTTTCTTATTTTCTTTTTCTTTTTCACTTCTTCAAATTACAGAAAAAAAAACAGTAATGTGCCCGAGCAGGGATCTGCAACTATTTTGTTGAGCAAAACTACACGTAACACAGGCTATTTTAATTTCAGTTTCGTTATATCTAATTTTAAATTTGTCCACATAGCAACATGTGACAAAAATTAACATTCGGGCCTCTTCTACTACCAATGGCTTACGAGGTTAGTCATTTGATGTTAGATTAGTTATTTGTAAAGCTTCGACTGTAACAAAATCATATTACTAATGTTTATTATTAGTGTGGCGAGTCTCTTCCGGGCGTGGAAAATCGTGGTTTTTCAAAACTCTTCTATCCTTTGTACGTCTAAGCAGTGTTTGTGCCCCTGGTATCCCACTGCCATTCATTTACACACGCTTGTTAGGTAAGTTTCTGTCTTGTCTTCCATGTATGAGTGTCAAAGTCTCTGAGCCGTCTTTCCTCATTATATGTACCAGAAATTTCAACTTACATTTTAATTCTAAGTAAAAGTATCCATTTGTTTATATTCTCTTTTATGGAATAAAATATTTCAATACATTCGCTTTATTTACAATTCGTGAAAAATGAATTGTAGATCATAAATAAAGGAAAGAACGCTTGAATTTCAGAATTAACTCACAGCTTAATAACAAGAGTTCCCAACAGATTTGAGCTTCTCTTTTTTTTCCCAGAAGGTGAAAATGTAATTATAAAATACACCGATAAAGTTTTTTCTCTGGTTCCATTGCTTCAATGTTTTGTGAGTGTCGAATTCTTCAAGCCGTCTTTCCTCTTTATGTGCTAGAAAGTTGAACTCTTTTTTTATTTTAATTTATGGTAGCTTGAGCATAAACTTCTATAATCTAAGTATAAACATGTTAATTCTGTTTAATGTATTATGAATAAAATCACGACGCTGAAACGGTCTGATTGACTTATTTTTTCCATTTTCGGAAAAGTGCCTCATGAATTTTTTGTTCGTGTACCATGTGACCCATCGTTAGCTAAAAAAAATGAAGTAGTTGTTGCCCTAGTGGTTTGTTTTGTGGTTTATCGTGGTTACGTGTTGTCAAGGTTACGTTATATTTCCTGTTGGGCAGACGAGAAATGAAGAGAAATGGCGGCAAATTGAGTATCTGGATGAACAAAGAAGACTGAGTGGGGAAATGGCAAATGAGAGATGGATGGGGGGAAGTGAGGGGAAGCAACAGAAAAAAGAAGAGAAAGGTTAAAAAAGAAGGTGAGAATGGTTACAAAAAGAAAGAAAAAAGAAATAGAGAGCAAAAGTTAGATGATGTAAAAAATAATGTTCATTAAAAGAAAAGATTTAAAGTAACGTGCATTGGAGAAAGAGAAAACGAAAGAGAAAACAAAAGAGAAAGAGATGTAAATAGTGATGAACTGAACGAAAAATAACTAAAGAAAAAAAAAGAAAGTGAAAAAGAAAGGAATGAATTAAGACGGAAGAAAAGAAAATCAAAGGAGAGGATGAATGAAATAAAGTGTGTGAACAAGAATGGGGAGTAAATTATCTAAGCGTCGTTTAGATGTGGCACAACTTCAATAGTATGGGGTACCCAGTACGGATCGAACTCGCTACTCAATTGTCGAGATAAGCTTGCTAACCTTTACACCACCTCGATGTACCCGATATTGATTTTCTAAGAGCTGCTTAGATGTGGCACAAGGTCGAAAGTATGGGTACCCAGTGAAGATCGAACTCACTACCCAGTTGTAACAGGTTCTAGCAAGATAAGATTGTTAGCCATTGTTGGGCTGCTCGGAACAAGAATGGAGAGACCAACGAAGTAAACGGTAAAGTAAAAATAATTGAAGGAGTATCTGTTATGGTGCCCTTCTACGAGGAATGGACTCTTCCTCCGTCAATAAATAATAACCTGAGTGACTTCCGGAGAAGCAGCTAGGACACAGTCTAGAGACAGTCAAGATGCAGCATAGCTATACCGTTCGGACATACTTTTCTATATTTGCTGATTACTAACACTTATTATTGTATATATGGTTCTTTTATTGTAATACACTGGTTGAACTTACCTTCTTGTTTCTGTGTCTTCCAGGTCCAAACAGGCCACAACAACATGGCGACAAAGATTTCGCTACAACAACTCTACAAAAGTAACAAAAAGTAAGGCAGAAACAAACAAACGAACAAATAAAAGACGTCGAGGGAAATAAAAAGAAGACAACAGAAAACGTGCAAAGGAAAAAGACAAAGATATACATGTAAAGATGATAGATGCCATAGATCATAAAAATCATATAGATGATGGCGATGATATATGGAATCGATGATAAATATCATATAGATAAGATGATGGCGATGGTATATGGTATCGATGATAAATATCTTATAGATTAAGATGACGTAGATGAGATATGGTATCGTTGATAAATATTTTATAGATTATGATGATGTCGATGATATATGGTATCGATGATAAATATCTTATAGATTAATATGATGGCGATGATATATGTCATCGATGATAAATCTCTTATTGATTAAGATGACGTAGATAATATATCGTATCGATGATAAATATCTTATCGATTAAGATGATGTCGATGATATATGGTATCGATGATAAATATCTTATAGATTAATATGATGGCGATGATATATGTCATCGATGATAAATCTCTTATTGATTAAGATGATTACGGTGATATATGGTTTCGATAATAAACATTTTATAGATTAAAATGATGTATATCATATATCGTTTCGATGAAAAATCTTATAGATTAAGACGATGGCGATTATATATGGTATCGATGATAAATATCTTATCGATTAAGATGACGTAGATGATATATGTTATGGATGATAGATATCTTCTAGATTAAAATGATGACGATGATATATGGTATCGATGATAAACATCTTATAGATTAAGATGACGCAGATCATATATGGTATCGCTGATAAATATGTTATAGATTGAGATGACATATATGATATACGGTTTCGATGTTAAATATCTCATAGATGAAGATGACGTAGATGGTATATGATATCCTTGATAAATATCTTATAGATTAATACGATGTCGATGATACATGGTATCGATGATAAATATCTTATAGATTAAGATGACATAGATGATATATGTTATCGATGATAAATATCTTAAAGATTAACATGACGTAGATGATATATGTTATGGATGATAGATATCTTCTAGATTAAAATGATGACGATGATATATGGTATCGATGATAAACATCTTATAGATTAAGATGACGCAGATCATATATGGTATCGCTGATAAATATGTTATAGATTGAGATGACATATATGATATACGGTTTCGATGTTAAATATCTTATAGATGAAGATGACGTAGATGGTATATGATATCCTTGATAAATATCTTATAGATTAATACGATGTCGATGATACATGGTATCGATGATAAATATCTTATAGATTAAGATGACATAGATGATATATGTTATCGATGATAAATATCTTAAAGATTAACATGACGTAGATGATATATGTATGGCGATGATACATGGAATCGATGATAAATATCTGATATATTAAATCACGTAGATGATGAAAATTGTTTAAAAGAACAAAAAGAAAACAAAGTAGAAATACAATAATAATAATATGTAAAGAAACACTGGTATGAACATCACCCAGCACCGGTTACAGAAATAGAAAATCTCACCATTTTGTGAGATTACACTATCTACACAGACAGAAAAAATGAAGCAAATAGGTCGGACATTATTGTTAAAATCCAGAAAGAAAAAACCTGTCTATTAATTGATATGGCTTGTTCAGCGGATTGTAACATAGCAACTAAGGAATTTGAAAAACTGTCAAAATATATAGACCTGGAAATTGAAATAGAAAAAATTTGGAAATTGAAAACAAGAATCGTGCCAGTGATAGTAGGTGCACTAGGAATGATAAAAAATGAAATAAAACAACACATTGAAAAAATCCCTGGAAACCCTAGTTTAAGAGATATACAAAAAATTGTCTTGTTAAGTACAGCTCACACACTAAGGAGAACTTTGTCTATGTAACGCTAGGGATGTTAGGGGAGATAGAAAAAACATGAAATGGAGCCATAACAACACACTACGACCTGCCTTAGGTCTTCCCGCAGACTTAGTATGTAGTGCGACCATAGCAGAAATTGAAATATGATGAAAAATGACAATATAATAATAATAATAATAATCGATTACCATAAAGCTTTTGATTCGTAAGGCTTGGGAACGTACAAAGTCTCATCGGTGATGGTAACCATAGCATAGGATTGTAGAAAACCACATTATACTCACGCAAAAAAAAAAAACCACTGTCATTTCCAGTCGTCTGACTATCTAATGAGAAACTTTTCAAGGAGTATCCCTATCACTCTTATTTTTTCTTTCTTTAATCTCCCTTACTGACCTTATTAATAATAATTATGGATACAAAGTAAACAAATTATTTAATTACCTAAGGGTCTCCTCAGTATCTAAATAACAGTTGTACTATAAGCGTCTGCGAATGTTCTTAGTTAGGTTTTGTGTCTAGGTACTCCCGATAAATATCGAAAATCGTTCATTGGTATGGATTTCAGATTAGATAAATTTGAAAACGTAATATCAAATAAAGGGAGAATTACAGAAACACACTCAAAAGATTCCAATTTTGGCACAAAGATTAGGGAACTGGTACAAGAAGAAGCCAATAGATGCCTAGGAATTAGCAAAAGAAATGGCTTACAGAATAACCAAATGAAGAAAAAGGGAGAAAAGTATACTAAACGCATAAATACAGTGTTAAAAATAAATCTGATGTTAAACACAGAGTAGATTTCACAAAATAGAATATCGAAACTTATTTATAAATGGAACTTTGTTTGTGTGTGTGTGTGTGTGTGTTACCTATAGACTCCGAAACGGCTGAACCGATTTTCTTGAAAATTTAAACAGTTGTACTATAAGCGTCTGCGAGTGTTCTTAGCTAGGTTTTGTGTCTAGGTACCCCCGATAAATATTGAAAATCGATAATCGAAAAAATCGGGTTATAGAAGGAGTGGTCCGATTTTAATCAAATTTGATACACTCATAAACAAAGACATAAGAAACGATATTCAGATGTTTCAAGGCTGCAGTTCTTACAAAATCGATAATATATAAATATATATAAAAGGTAAGATGTTTGTGTGTGTGTCTGTTTATCTGCCTGTATGTCTGTATTTTTTCAGGTCTTTTATTTTAGTGTTTGTTTCGGGTTTGGCTCTAAGTAGGTATAATTGTAGCTCTTAATCTCAGCCATGATACCATTTACTCAGAGGACTTATTTAGACTTCAAAATTCAGTTTACGACGAAAAAAACTTATTTGATATCGATACCAGGAAATCAATTTAATGACTATTGAATTTACATTTAAATTCTTGAAGATTGTAGCAAGTAAACGGAAGGGAATTCCACAGACGGGAAGTGCGAGAAAAGAAGCTGATGGAGTAGAATTTGCGTTAACATTTTATTGGTTTCACAGTAAAAGGGTGGGACCTAGTTGATAATCTGGTGGCTCGAGTAAAATCATATACAGGGGGCACCAGTTCTTCCGATCTCAATCCTCACCTGATTTCTTCTTACTTCTGCCTTACTTTTAATCTTTTTTCGTTAAGACTACGTCATCTTTTAGGCACATTGTTTACAAAATAATTTTGAGATTTATATGATCTGACCTTGGCTACGCTGGTTATGAAAACACAATTCTGCCCGTCAACTAATGTCCACATTCTTTAAATTTCGTTACACTTTGGGGTGCAATGGACTGTACTCAGAATTCATACCGATTATTATATTCAGTGGGTGTTAACACTGTGCGTCCTGATGCATGATGGTCACTTATTTGTGGGCATTTATCACAGAATCTACATTTCGGGTTAACACAATTTTTCTGCATTTGTGCTTGGTAATTTACAATTAGGATGTACAATGTAGGATGTGCGTTGTAGTACAGTAGATATCGGCTCGGAACGAGAAACCGGGAGCCGAGTTCGAATTCCAGTTGAATCCATTGTATTCACTTACGCGGAAATACCCTTGGGAAAGGTATTAATTTGTCTCTTCCTTCCAGTTATGGGTTAAATAGCAGGACAGATTGGGTTCTATAGCTTTGGTCAGCAACCAGTCTACAGCAGAAAGCTATGGCAACCTACTGCGGGATAATCTTCTGCCCAGTCAGTCATGTCTCTTTCGAGACATGATCGCCCAAGCGTGTATCACGTATGGCACTTAACTGACTGACTGAATATAATAGTTGGAATAATTATTCAGGCTTATATTGGTCATAAAGTGGGGGATCAGTTTATTACTTCATAACAATAGGAAACCGATCCCCCACTAATTACTACATAATAATATAATAGATTTCTTTTCCCTTTACCTATGAGTCAAATAACAGGACAGATTGGGTTCTATAGCCTTGGTCGGCAACCAGTCTACCGCAGAAAGCAATGGCAACCTACTGCGGGATCATCTTCTGCCCAGTCAGTCATGTCTCTTTCGAGACATGCTCGCCCAAGGGTGTATCACGTATGGCACTTTAACTGACTGAATTTGCAATTAACAAGCATTGGTCCTGTGCGGCAAGAATAAAACGATAGGTTTCAGCTTTTAATCCTGCTCTACTTGACCCCTTATGAGTACCTGGTTTGTCTACATCAGCTTGTTTAGTACGGCCAGAGTATTGACCATAAATAGATTTATCTTGAGATTGTTTCTGCATTTGCTATGTGATTTGGGATGTGAGACTGATTAGCTTTGATTGTTCTGTGTGTGTTGCAAAGACCCGTAAAATTGTTACAGATCCTATCTCTGTAACCGCGGCTGAGTGAAGTTTATAGCAATTTTTTATAGTTCCCTTCCTGTAAAAGTTGCCTATTTTCCAGTGCAAATATTTTATCACAGAATCCACATTTCGGGTTAAATCAATTATTCAGTATGTGTGGTTGGCAATTTCTAGTTATATAATTCTAGTAAGTGTGTTATCTTTCTTCAGTGGCCTAACGGACGAAGGAACTAATTAAGTTACTAAGTAACTAAGTAAGGAACAATCAGAATAATCATATTATGATCAAAGACCAGAAAAACTATTAATGCTCCGGCTACAAGAGGGACAACCTGAAGCTTTTTTCAAAGTTCATATTCTCTTTAATTTGAAATTTAATCCTGTATTAGAAAGCGCGACAGAAACGCAGAAGACCGTGTAGCTGTGTTTCGTCGACTACATTAGACAAGTTACGACACAAACACATGATAGAGACGTTTGGCAACATTGACACATTCGGGAAAGACTTTAAACTAATCAAGAACCTTTACTAGCAGCAGACTGCCCGCATACATACACAAAACGAGTTCAGCAGATACACAAAGATAGAAAGCAGTGTAAGACAAGGATGTGTCTTCTCACCAGACCTATTCAACCAGCAAGACAATTCTAAGAGCTCTTAAAGTCCTGCCAGGATTCGTCATTGGCGGACACAATCTGAACATTATTGGATACTCAGATGATACAGGAACTCCTACAGGAAGTAGTTACAGAAAGCAGAAAGAAAAGACTATATCTAAACTTCAAGAAAACTGAATGCATGCTAATCAGTAAAAAGAAGAGCCGAATATGTCAAAAAGGTGCAGTAATTTAAATACCTGGGAAGTGTTTTAACAGAGGACGGAGAGTACGATACGGAGACCCGAAGACGTATTGACACGGCCAAGGATGCATTCCAGAAGCTGAGTAGAATATTAAGAGACAGGAAAATTTCGATGGAAAAAAGAAGAGAGAATTGGATTATTATGTCATGTCTTTTATTCAATATGGCAGTGAATGCTGGACAATGTCTTCAAAGATGAAGGAAAGACTTGAAGCAACCAAAATGTCTTTCTACAGAAGGATGTTGTGGATAACAAAGGACGAAAATGCGTGCTACGACGAGGTTTTGGAGAGGATGGACACAAAAAGGAAACTAAGAATTAACATCAAGAAAAGACAGCTGAAGTGTTTGAAGCATATAATGAGAAAAGAGGGTTTGGAGAAACTGATACTCACGGGACGGATAGAGAGGAAGAGAGAAAATGGAAAGCAATGCACAACACACTTGATGGACTTGAGCAGATGGATGATGGAGCAGAAATTGAGTGGAATGACAGGAGAAGGTGTATTAACAGCGACAAGGGATAGGAAGATGCGGAGGGCCATGACCGCGTACGTCCTGAAGGGATACAACACATAGAAGAATAAGACTAGTTGTCAATTTTCTGTCTTTCATTCTCGACTACGTTGGTTTCATACAGGCAAGCAATGTCAGTAGGGCCGCAAACTAGGTCTTCTGGGAACAATTATATCTTGACATATAATGTTCAATTGATTTGGCGTTTAGATCTTCATGTCCCATAAAATGTTTCCATCAATGATCCTCTCCGGCCTCGGATTATACTGCAAACCTATTTCCACGTGAATATATATATATATATATATATATATATATATATATATATATATATATATATATATATACTTTGTGGTTTAATACAACGGAGTGAGGGAAATTGATATTAGTTGTATTGTTAGTTGGGCTTTATTGTAATCCACGATGTGACCTTACTTACTTACTTATATATATATATATATATATATATATATATATATATATATATATATAATGCTATTATGTACTTGTAAAATTCGGGGGATAGAAAAAGAGAAATTGCCTGATAATTGAGGAAAAAAGAGAAAAATATAATTTTTCTTCTTTTTTCGTATTCGTAACGAATTGTTTTGGGCCAATGTATCATGAAAATGGCCCTAGCCATAACAGGCTGTCAGGACCTTGATGAGTTTAAACTGAGGTCAGATTCACTTCCTGCACCTGCTGGGAAAAGGATTCGAAAATTTGAAAATCTAAAAATGATGTAATTAAGAAGAAGAAGACGAAAAGAAAATTACGTCATATGAGGTGTTGATATTTCATTCGTCGAGACATGTCTCCCTGTAAATCGTGTGGTGGGAAATAATCTCATTGGTCAAAGGTTTTGAGTCGGATAGATCCCCCAAGAGGATTGCGGACGACTATAAAAATCCGGACTCACTGAGAAAAATCAGTTGGTTGGGTGGATTTTGAAATTGCAATCGAGATGTAACTCATGGCCGAAGATGTAAAGAAACGTAAAAAAGCCTGCCGCCGATCAATTTAAGAAAAGTTAAAGTCGAATAATGCGCCTCCGACAAGAACCCCGAAAGAACTTTATTGTTTTAAAAGTTATTTGGAGAATTGAAAGCTCTGATTAATCTTAACGAAAAGTTTGCACTGTTATGAAAAGAATTTTTAAGTTAGTGAGAGAGAGATTCGAGCGGCAAAGAAAAACAACCCCAACCGACGTCGACGATTCGTTCGCTCTAGTCCGGTAAATTCCGTTAAGTTCCGACAAGAACCTGAAAGAACTTTGTTGTTTTAAAAGTTATCTGGAGAATCGACTGCTCGGATTATTTTGAACATTTAAAAGCTTTGATTATTTTTAATGAAACTTCGAAAGGACTTATTTTTACTCGTAATATTTGAAAAGCTCTGATTACTTTTAAGAAAACTTCGAAAGGACTTATTTTTATTTGAAAATTTGAAAGCTCTGGTATTTTTAAACGAATCCTCTCTCTGTTGTATACTTGAATTTCGACAATTGTATTTTATGCTTTTACAATTAATTATTTTCTTTTTGTATAAAGACTTTCTTTCGTAACTCATCCTGGTGTCTTCGAACTTATTCATTTATTTATTTATTGTTTTGGTGCCGTATCTTTTTTTTTTAACCCAAGTATACACAAGTGTCCGGTCTGGTTTGACATAGTAGAAATACGGCTACCAGGTTTACTCAACGTGACTTGCTGAGATCAAAAGAACACAGCGTGGGCAGTGAGTTCGTTATTGTAATAAACGCCTTGAGGGCCAGCTACTGTGACGAGGTCATCGTGACTAGCGTTTTCATAATTGGTGCCGTTTGGACATCATCGTCGCAGCAGGCTCCGGACCAGCCGGCAGACGTGTTACAATGCTATTTATTTGCACGCTGAGAACTAAGTTTTTCGCAAAGTTTCAAATGAAAACCTTTACTATTAATTAACATTCTTTTTACTAAGCGTGTAACATGTTTCTTTTTTTCGCTGCATGATACTGAAATGTCTTCTCTGATGACATTTGCTCTGATTGTTTAGTTTTAATCACATGCTTCCGAGCTGCAATAGAGTCAGTCATTTAAGTGCAATACATGGTACACACTTGGGTGATCATGTCTCGAAAGGGACATGACTCACTGGCCAGAATCTTACCTGCTATTTAATTCATAGCTGGAGGGAGAAGAGATGGTTGTTTTGTTTTATGGCATATCAACCTCGGCGGGTCATTTATTGCCAACTAAATTTTTTTTTATTTATTTCTGGTAATACCTTTTTCTTTCAACAATTTATTGTTGTTTTTATAAGTTTTCTTTCCGAGTATCAAGATTCATTGGGATTTGTTTTTAAGGGGCAGGGTCCCCAGTCCTACCCTTGTTATTTAACCCATAACTGGAGGGAAGGGACGGATTAATACCTTTCCCAAGGGTATTAATGCTTAAGTGAATTCAGGTTATTCAACTGGAATTCGAACTCGACTCACCGATTTCTCTTTCCGAGTCGATATCGACTGCACCACAACGCACATCCGTCACAGCACCTGTTATTCCCAAGCGGTCACCAATCTAAGTACTGATCAGGCTCAATGTTGCTTAACTTCGGTGATCGAGCGAGAACCGGTGTATTCAACGTGATATGGCCGTAAGCCTTAGAAGAGATGGATTATATAGTATATTATTACATTAAATAATAATTAGCAGGGGATTAATTTATTACTTCATAACAATAGAAAACCTATCCCCCACTTTATGACCAGTAGAAGCCTTAATCTTGATTCCAACTATTATATACAGTCAGTTAACTGCCATACGTGATATACGCTTGGACGATCATGTCTCGAAAAAGACATGACTGATTGGGCAAAAGATTATCCCGCAGTAGATTGCCATTAATTTGTGGTAGATTGGTTGCCGGCAAAGGCTCTCGAACCCAATCTGTCCTATTATTTGACTCATAACTAAAGGGGGAAGAAATGTATTATATTATTATTCTATTAAGTACTAGTAAGTGGGGGATC